>JASDQU010500375.1:133512-145201 GCA_032191745.1 Picea mariana
TGATTAATTTTTGTTTTTCTTAATAAGCTATATGCATTTCTTTACTTCATAGGTTTAAAACTTACATGTGGTATCAGAGCTCATTTTTGGCTTCATAGGGATGCCTTTGTTGTTGAGGGTTTGGCTCGGTCTTGATAGATCAAGTTTATCTTGGGTCTGTGATAAATCTGGGTTTAGTGGGAGCTTTTACAGTGGTGATTTGAGTGTAGAAAGAGGAACGGCAAGCTCTTCTAGAATCAAGATAGAGAAGTTCAAGGGTAAAAACTTTGAGCTATGGAAGCTAAAGATGGAGGACCTTCTTGTAGACAAAGAACAATGGATCGCTGTGGATCCTGGTACACAACCTACTAGTACACCGTATACTAGCACACAGGCTACTGGTACGCAACCTACCAGTACACAAACTACCAGTACACCACCTACTGGTATGTCAAAGGAATATTGGGAGAAGTTGGACAGAAGAGCAAGGAGCACTAATCGACTCTGCCTGGAAGATTTGGTTTTGTTGAATGTCTCGGGAGAATCTACAGCCAAGTAACTATGGGATAAGTTGGGGAATTTGTATCAATCAAAGTCCCTGGTAAACAAGTTGTTTCTTCGAAAGAATTTGTATCATCTTAGCATAGAATATGGAGATTCTGTGACAGAACATCTAAATGCCTTTAATACTCTTGTAATTCAACTTGTCTCTGTTAATATTATGATTGTATAAGAAGATAAGTGTATTACTTTGTTATGTTTTTTGCCAGACTCTTGGGATAATCAGGTTGTAGTAATTGGTAGTACCACTCAATCTACATTGAAGTATGAGGATGTAGTTTCATTCTTGTTATCTGAAGAGATGAGGTAGAAAATCATGGATAGTCATAACACAGATGCTTTATTTGTAAGAGGTCATACCCAAGACAGGAACACTGGTAAGCCTTCGGGGTGGAGATCTAAATCTATAGCTAGATCTAAGTCTCCAGGAAAATCTTTGAGGAAATGTTGAAAGTGTGGTAAAACAGAGCATTATAAGAAAGACTACAAGTCTAAGAAGGTTGAAAAACCAAAGGGATCTTATAGTACCTCTTCCACAGAGGCGAAAACCTCCATTGAAGAAGGAGGTAATGTTTACCTAACATCTACAAGTACACATGAAAACCATGATGTACGGTTGATCGACTCAGGTGTGTCATACCATATGAATCCTCACGGGGAGTGGTTCTCTTAATATGAAAAATATGATGGTGGGGATGTATTCCTAGGAGATGACTCGACAACAAAAATCTTGGGACGTGGAAGGGTTAAGTTGTTGCTAAAATATGGAAGGATTAGAACACTTCCTGGGGTTCTACACATTCCAAAACTAGCCAAGAGCCTAATATCTGTAAGCAAGATGGATGATGCAGGAGTGGATACTGTGTTTGGAAAGAACACTTGCAAGATGGTACGAGGAGAAATGGTGTTGATGAGGAGAGTTCAATGTGGAACTCTGTACAAGTTGTTGGAAATCACTTATACTGATAGGTGTAATAGTTCTATTGTCCCTGAATAGAGAAATAAAGAAGACAAGACCAATATTGTCCTTGGAAAGAAGACCATGTTGTGGCATCAAAGATTGGGACATATTGGAGAAAAGGGCCTTTGAACACTACACGGTAAAGGTATGGTTGAAGGTATGTCTAATTGCACTCTGGATTTTGATTTCTATGAACATTGCATATATGGTAAACACAATCGAGTAAGATTCCCATCTAGTGCTACAAGAGCAAAGGGGATCTTAGAGTTGATACATAGTGATGTGTTTGGACCTGTTCCTATTCCATCCCTAGGTAAATCTATGTATTATGTTTCATTCATAGATGATTTTTCAAAGAACACATCAATTTATTTTCTTAGAAAGAAATCTGAGGTATTCGATAAATTTAAAGAGTTTAAGGCTCTGGTAGAAAATCAGATAGAGAAGAAAATAAAGGTATTGAGAACAGATAATGGTGGAGAATTCTGCGGAAATGAATTCAAAGAATTTTGTAAGAAGTGTGGTATAGCAATGTAAAAGGCTACTCCATACACTCCTCAGTAGAATGGAGTTGCAGAAAGGATGAACATGACACTGATGGAAAAAGAAAGGAGCATGCTCAACGATGTCGGGTTAGGACAAGAATTCTGGGCAAAGGCAGTGGGTACAACATGTTACCTGGTCAATCGATCACCTTCATCAGTGTTGGATGATAAAACTCCACAAGAGGTATGGTCTGGAAAGAAACCCTCTCTTCAACATCTTAGAGTGTTTGGATGTGATGCTTATGTACATTTTCCAAAAGAAAATAGAAGCAAGATGGATAAAAAAGCTGAAAAGTGTATCTTTATTGGTTATAAAGATGGTGTGAAAGGTTATAATCTTTGGAACCCATAAACCAAGAAAATTGTTTACAGTCGAGATGTTGTTTTCAGAGAGGTAAAAAATGTGTCCAAACAAGAATTCCTACCAATGCAAGATGAACCTGAGAAAATAGAGCTCGTGTTGGATGATGCAAAATCTGAATCATTTGAAGAAGAGGAAGCAGAAGAAGAACCTCATACTTCAGTATTGAGGAGGTGAGAGATAGAAGGCAACCAGAAAGGTATAGTCCACCTGATTTTCGTTCCAATTTTGCTTTATATATTACTGATGATGATCCCAAAACTATCAAGGAAGCAGTGAATTCAGAGGATAATAAACTCTGGAAGAAGGCCATGGTTAAAGAAATGGATGCCTTGGATAAGAATGAGGCATGGGATATAATTGAGTTTCCAGCTAGAAGAAAATTTGTTGGTAGAAAATGGTTGTTTAAGAAGAAGTTTAATGCACAAGGTAAAGTGGAGAAATACAAATCTCAGTTAGTAGTAAAAGGTTATTCCCAGGTAGAGGGAATTGACTTTGGTGAGCTTTTTTCTCTTGTTGCTAAGTTAACTTCTATTATATTTCTTTTATCTATTTCTGATGCTTTTGATCTTGAAGTGGAACAAATGGATGTGAATACATCATTCCTACATGGGGATCTAGAAGAACAAATCTACATGAAGTAGCCAGAAGAATTTGTAGTGAAGGGAAAGAAAGAGCTAGTCTGTAAGCTAAAGAAGTCACTATATGGTATGAAGCAATCACCTAGGATGTGGTAACAAAAGTTTGACACATACATCCTTGGATTGGGATTTGTAAGAAGCAGGGCTAATCACTGTGTATATTCCAAGAAGGTTGGTAATCACTTCATTTATANATGTTGATGACATGTTGTTGGTAGGAAATAACATGGATGTTATCAAGGAGGTGAAATCGCAGCTATCCTCCAAATTTGACATGAAGGATCTCGGTGCTGCTAACTTCATTATGGGAATGGAGATTAAAAGAGATCGTGCAAACATGAAAATCTAGTTGAATAAGAGAAAATATGTTGAGATGATATTGCAGAGGTTTAATATGCATGGAAGTAAACTGGTCAAGGTTCCTATTCCTATAGGTGTAAAGTTATCTGCAGATCAGTGTCCCAAGACACAGGAAGAGGAAGAGGACATGTCCCATGTTTTGTACGCCAATGCAGTTGGCAGTTTGATGTATGCAATGGTCTGCACTAGACCATACATTGCACATGCAGTGGGAGTTTTGAGCAGGTTTATGTCAAAACTAGGGAAGGAGCATTGGACAAGAGTAAAGAGGGTCTTCAGGTATCTTCATGGAACTACCAACTATGGATTGTGCTACCAAGGAAGACCAGGATTGGACAGAGTGTTGGACATACATGGATTTGTTGATGTAGACTGGGTTGGAGATATGGATCGTAGAAGATCTACAAGTGGGTATGTGCTTAACCTATTTGGAGGAGCAATCAGTTGGATGAGCAAAAGACGGGTTGTAGTGGCACTCTCAACTACAGAAGTTGAATACATGGCAGCCACTCATGCAAGCAAGGAAGAAGTATGGTTACAAAGACTGTGTTCAGTTATTGGGTTGGTACAACAAGCAATAAGATTAGATTATGACAGTCAGAGTGCAATCTTCCTGGCAAAGAACCCATCTTACCATTCAAAGACAAAGCATATTGATGTACAATATCACTTTGTGAGAGACATGGTTGAGGAAAAGAAGGTGTTGCTGGAAAAGGTTGACACTTTGAAGAATGTTGTAGATTCATTGACAAAGTCTGTGAGCACATAAAATTTCTCTTGGTGTAGAGTAACAATGGGCATTGTTGCCCTGGATTGTTGACTATATAATCCCCTATACCCCTGGATGCAAAGAAAACAACAAGTGGGAGAATGTTGGGTATGTGTTATATTCTTTGCATGTGTGTGTGGGCGCGTCAGATATGACAACTGCGCTTTCCTAGGGGGGTCCCAGGGGGGGGCATGTATGCCCCCCCTGGTTACGTGCAGCATTCAGCACCGGGTGTAGCCTGGGGCCGATGGGGTTCGGGGCAGTGCCCTGAAATTGTTTTTTGGGCATTTTTTTCTATTTTTAGCAGATTTTGCTATTTTTAGCAGTTTACTAAAAATAATCCCGGTTTTAGGGATTAGGGTTTTGGTATCTACGGAATACCTAAAAAAATTGTATATATTGTATAGTGAATGGTGAAATTTGATATAATGAATATAAGAAAGTTTTTCCCGGTATAAATCTCTGTGTACTATGTGAATGAGCCATTGATTAATTTCTATTTTTCTTAAGAATCTATATGCATTGCTTTACTTCGCAGGTTTAAAAATTACAAGCTTCATTTGATTCTTAACTCTTTCTAGTCATNTGCACTCTCCTCTTCTTGGCTTATGGTCCTCGTGGTGGGACCATGGCTCATCCCTTAACACCTTGAGTTTGAGAATTTTTTATGAATGGTATGTCGATTTGCATGTTGCCCAGCTAATGAACAACCCATAAATTTGTTTCTATTTATTTCTTTTATTTTCTCTACATCAAAAGTTGATTACTCCCTTAAAGATTATTGAGCATTGAACCTACATGTGCCTTTCTATATCAAATGAGAAACTAGGTAATTAATTGTTGTCCATCTGTTAATCTTTTCGTTTTTGCTGCCTGTAGTTTTTAATTCAGAACTTTTCAAAAAATTAGTTTTGTATCAAGGGCCAGAATAAGGGTCGGAATAGGGGCCAAATTAGGTATCAGATCCAGGACCAGATTGAATGTTGGATTAGGCTGTGCACCGAATCAATGAATATATTGAGGCACACAACTCTGTTTAGTGACTCTGTTCCTTAGCGCCTTGTATTGCATTTTGGGTGGGAAAACTCTATTGAATTTATTGACACTTACAAACCATTATTCACATTCTAAATTTTGGAATTATATTTGTGTTTGCAATGTTCTCTACAGTTCTGAATATAATTTTATATTCAAAAAGAAATCTAGATTCACTCATCATTTTGTTTTGATAACTCTTAACCTTTATTTTTGTTCTTCTAGTAGGGATATTTTTGTGTTGATTTTATTAAGTGGAACCAATTCGTACTACAAGCTTGAACTCACAACTTGATATATCTCTAAATTGTTCTTACTAATATCAGATTTTCTTGGTTAGATCCGTTGTTTCAATCCTAAATTTTCTTTTACTGGGTTCTTGTTTCTAGCCTTGGGAATCTTGAACAATCTCCTCTTGTTCCTTGAACCTCTTCCTTATCATCTTGAAAATACTCTCACTTTCAAATCCTCTACTCGTTGTATGTGGAGTTTAATTTAATTTATCAGAATTTAGTGTTGGATTGAGGGCCAGATTGAGGGCCAGATTTAGGTCTGGATTGAGGGTCAGATTAATGTCTGGATTGAATGTTGAATTGTTATGCACACCAGTTTAGGGGTTGGAATAAATTCTGGAACTCCTTCTTTTGTTTCTTTACTCAGAGATGTAATTTGGAATCTAATTATTTATTGATTGTTAAACATAATACATGTCTTCTCTTAACTTCTTTAATGAATTTTGAGATAGCAATTGCATTCTTATTTATGGTTGAATAAGAAGTTCTCTTCCTTTAATTCCTTTAAAATGGATTTACAAATCATCTTGTGTTCTTTAGTTTATTGTTAAATGAAAATGGATCCTTTTTAATTATCCTTATATACTGGATCTGCAAGATAGCATGTAAACTATCTTATCTAATTATTAATTATGATTGATCCTCTTACTTCTTTTAAATGGATGTGTAAGCTATCGACTTCTTATTAATTTATTTATGTTGATTTTTATTTTCTTTATAAAAATTGATACATAATGAAGATAAACATTTTATTTTAATGCATTGTTTAAGAAGATTGATCTTCTTGTGGTTCTTATAATTGAATATGCAGTTTTAAATTTATTGCCAACTTAGAATTAGGCTTAATTTTTGAATAAGATTAGACATTCATTTTAGGATTTATAAATAATCATTTCAATCCTTAATTAATCAATTAAATCTGACAATGCTTAAAGGCTTTATAAGATTTAACTATTCTCCCAAGGTTTTCTAGGCCACCTAGATTCATTGACTCAAGTGTTACTTTCGCAATGTGCCCTTCAAGATGCACCCCATGCTCCAAGGGTGCCACTCAACTTTGACTAGATTTGGTATTTTTCCAACCCCTAGAGTCAACACTCCATTCGAGCGACCTTGTGAGAGACTAAGGGATTCTAAGAAATAAGGGCCCTACCTTATTGTGTGCCCCTTATAAATGTTCATGAGTGATTGTCTCAGTCTACCCTCAAGACATTGCAGATCGCTCGAACTAGGTAATCGTTAACATACAATTCGAGCCATGACGGGAGTGATAGTAAGTTGTGACATGGAATCTACCACACCTCTCCCTCAATATCTAGTCTATGTGCATGGCCCCTTTAATCCTTATGTGAGTCAGATTAGCAAGCATTCATCAAACTGCCTCCATCAACAGAACATTATCAATGATTCATATACAAAATCATACTATAATCAATCATATGTCACATATGCATAAATGAAATACTCAAACCATCAAAATCCACTCCTTGACTCAATCTAGAGTCCAGGGAGGTCCATTGATGCCCTCGACATCCACAATCTTTCAAGTGTCCTTCACACTCAGGGAAAATTGTCAATAACATATGTCAATACGCATATAACAAATAACATAAAAATCATAATCCATCAACATCATCATAAGAATCCATAAGTGAAACAAATAACCATGTACCATAAACGGATCACTTGCATGAAAGGGTCCTCAAATAATAAATAAATAACATGTGCTCACAAGAAATGAGAACAGGGAAAGAAAGGCCATCAAAGAGGGAAGCAACTTTTAAAGATTCAAAAGCAACAAAGAACCATGAGCATGTGTCAAATGAAAGTCACTGAGACATATCAGACGAGGAAGAGGATAACTTTATAAGGAAACTCAAGAAAGGGTCTAGGAAATATAGAGGGAAGTTACCTCTTGAATGTTTCAACTGTGGAAAAGTTGGGCATTTTTACTCCAAATTTCCCTATCCAAAGAAGAAGGATAGTGATGATGAAGAAACTTATAACCATAAAGAACATAAAAAGGGAAAAACTATCAACAAGAAGAAATTCTACAAAAAGAAAAACTTTTACTCCAAAGAAGAGAATAATTAATTTGACATGAGTGAAGATGACGAGAAAGAACTTCTATTTATGGGAATAGAAACTAAAACTGATACTACTGAAGATAATAATGGAGATGAAGAATACTATGAAGTTGAAGGAGAAGTATACCTTGAAGAAGAACTTACTGGTTCTCTCAAAGAATTGAGAAAATATAAAAGGAATAACAAATAATTGAAAGAACAATTGTTAGATTATAAGGAAGAACAAAAGTCAAGAGAAGAACAAGTTTAAAAAAGAATCAAGAAAAAAAAACAAATCATTGTTGATTTGAAAACTCAACTACAAGAAGCTAAAAGAATTAAAGAATTCCTAAGTAGAAAACTTAATGGCAAGGAGCAAAACTGTGAAAAATTAGAGGTTGGAATAGTTCTTCTGAGAATGAAACTTGAAGAAGAAGAAAAATATAAGAAGATATGGAAGGAAAAACAAATAGAAGAAAAGGAAACATAATGTAAGGTATCCTTACATGCCAAGACTAAAATAAGCCAATGGTATGTTGACAATGCATGTTCAAATCATATGACAGGAGATCAAAGCAAATTCTTAAATATGAAAAGGAAAGAAAAAGGAAGTGTTATATTTGGAGATGATGTCTCTACCAAGATAATTGGAAGGCGTACAATTAGTCTGATAAATAACAGAGCTAAAGAAAAAAATGTGTTATTAGTTGAAAATTTGAAACCTAATCTCCTCAGTGTGAGTCAAACATGTAATCAAGGACACATTCTCATATTTGACTCTAAAAAATGTGAAATTAGAAAACAATACTTCATAAAATCAATGGTTGTTGCACCAAGGACATCAAGCGATATATATATATATCTCAAACACAGTAGAAGAAAAAAAATGTTGCATGGGCCAAATAGATGAAAGTTGGCTATGGGACAGGAGAATGGAATACATAAGCTTCGATAACTTGATAGAAGTTAGTAGAAAGGAAGTTGTGAAAGACATGCCAAAGATTATAAAACCTTCAAACTTTGTTTGTAGGCACTGTCAGCATGGGAAGCAGAAAGATTATAAAACCTTCAAACTTTGTTTGTAGGCACTGTCAGCATGGGAAGCAGAAAAAGTAAAATTCAATACAAAGGAATACTCTACATCAAAACCATTAAAACTTGCTCATACTAGCCTTAATGGACCAAAAAGAACTAAGAGTATACAAGGTGAAAATTACTTCATTGTATTCATTGATGACTATACAAGAATGACTTGGGTATCCTTTCTCAAATAAAAATCATAAGCATTCGAAAAATTTCAAGTATTCAAAGAACAGGTTGAAAATGAGATTGATCTCAAAATCAAGTTCCTAAGATCAGACAATGGTGGATAATTTACCTCAAATGAGTTCAATGAATTTTAAGAAACACATGGAATTAAAAGATACTTTTCAGCTCTAAGAACTCTTCAACAAAATGGAGTTTTTGAAAGGAAAAATAGAACCATTCAAGAAGCAACTAGAACCATGTTAAATGAATCCAAACTCCCATATATATATATATATTGGAGAGAAGAAGTGTACACAAAAATGCACATACTTAGCAAATTAAAACTTAGATTTAACCACAACAAAACAACATATGAGTTGTGGTTTGGCAGACCAACAATCAGTTAAACACTTCAGAGTTTTTGAGAGAAAATGCTACATAAAGAGAGATGATGATAACCTAGGAAAATCTGATTCCATATTAGATGAAGGCATATTTCTTGGTTACTCATCCAACAAAAGGGACTATCAATGCTATAATATAAGGCTACACAATATTTTGGAAAGTGAAAATGTAAAAGTGGATGATTTAAAAACAAAAGGGATCAAATCTCAAGATAATCCACAATTCGATGAAAGGATAAGCGATGATGATGATGATGAAATTAAATAAATACAAGAGGATGAATCATAAAGTGAATAATAAAAGTAAGAGAAATAATAAACAAGACAAGATACAAAAGCACCATCAAGGAGATTACAAAGAAATCATCCTGAAATTCAAATGATTGGTAACAAAAGTGTTGGAGTTGAAACAAGAAAAAAACTAACATATGAATCATAACAAGCATTTCTCTCCCTAATAGAACCCAAAACATTTGCATAGGCAAACAAATATGAAGACTAGATCAAAGCCATGAATGAATATCTTGATCAAATAGAGAAAAATCAGACCTGGGAACTTGTTCCAAGACCAAAAAAAAAATGTGGTAGGGACCAAGTGGATTTTTAAAAATAAATTTAATGAAGATGGTCAAGTTATAAGGAATAAATCAAGATTAGTGTGTAAAGGATATTCACAAGTAGAAGGGATTTACTTTGAATAAACCTTCACTCCAATTGCAAGAATGGAAACCATCATATTATTTCTAGCATAAGCATGCTTTAACAGTTTTAAAGTCTATCAGAGGGATGTAAAGTCTACATTTCTGAATAGAGACCTAAAATAAGAAGCCTACACAAAAGAATCAGAAGGATTTGAACAAATAGGAAAAGAAGAACAAGTGCATAGATTGAAAAAGGAACTCTATGGCCTTAAAAAATCACCCAGAGCATGGTATGCAAGATTGAATAAGTACATGCTGCAACAAGGATTAAAAAGAGGAATGTCTAATAACAATATCTATCATATAATTGAAAAATATAGTTTGTTAGTCATAGTGTTCTATCTGGATGAAACAATGATGAAACAAGTTATAAATTTTCTCAAAAAATATCAAAATAGTTTTAAATGTCTATGATTGGAGAGATAGCTTTCTTCCTTGGACTTTAAATCACTCAGTCAGCGAAAGGAATGTTTATTATTCAATCCAAATACCTGAAAGAGATACTTAAAAAGTTTGGAATGGGTGAAAGTGCACCTCTTCGCACTCCAATGAAAACTAGTTGCAAACTCAGCAAGGAAGATGAGTCAGCTTATGTAGATTCAACTCTCTATATATCTATGGTTGGGATCCTACTATATTTGACTGCATCCAAGCATGATATCATGCAGGCAATGGGAATGGTGGAAAGATTTCAATAATTTCCCAAGGAATCACATGTTATAGCTATCAAGAGAATATTTATATATCTTAAGGGCACATCAGACTTTGGCTTATGGTATCCAATGAATAAAGGATTTTAACTAATTTCCTACAAAGATGTTGATTGGGCTATAGTGTGTATGAAAAAAAGAGCACTAATTGCAATGTATTTTGCTTAGGAGAATGTCTGGTCTTATGCTCAAGTAGAAAACAGTCATCAATTTCACTATCTACAGTAGAGGGTAAATATATTGTTGCTAATGAATGTTGCACTCAAATATTATGGATGATACAAACATTAAAGTATATTAAAATTGAATTTAATCAATTGATACCTATCTATTGCGACAATGAAAGTGCCATCAACATCTCCAAGAATTCAGTCATGCATTCAAAGACCAAACATATACCCATCAAGTATCATTTGTTTACAGAGAAAGCTAGTGACAAAAGTGTTCGATTAGAGTATGTTGGTTCAAAGGATAAGATAGAAGACATACTCACTAAACCCCTGCCTAAAGAATCATTTGAACATCTAAGGAAAAATCTAGGAATAATGCCCCTACAATAAAAAAGGGTCATGATGACAGGGGGAGAGAAAAAAAATGGCAAGTACTGTCACTCAAAACAAAAGAAGGTCGAGTGGCAGAAAACTGGTGATGGATCCCATTCTGGTATCATAGACCTTGACACCAATGTCAAAGGGGGAGAAAAGAATGGTAAGAAAATCACTCATTGTTAAGGGATAATTTTGTTTTATGACGTGTTTCCATTAATTCCAAAGGGGAGATTGATGAAAATATAATGTTGGCATTGATGTCAACATGAATAAAATAAGTACCATAGTGGAGTATGACATGGAACTACATTAAAATTTACAGGAATAATGAATTAAAGGAATGAAGTTGACTACCAGAATACATGGGATCGTCTGGTTGAGTGCTTTGAAAGAATGAAACAATTTGAATTACTACGATAGTCGAGTTGAGTTGTCCTGGTGACTATATATTTTGTTGATACATGATCATGATGAATAGAACAAATACTGGCGAGTATCCCTCTTTAA
>JASDQU010500375.1:145371-161550 GCA_032191745.1 Picea mariana
TTCCCTTCTCGAATTTCTTGGATGAGCGAGTGAATTTGATCTGAATGAAAATTAACTTTCCTCAATACTATGACAATATACTTATCCCTTTTCATTTGAGTTTCATGCAACAATTTTTCCAATTGAGTGTTATTTTCCTGAAGAGCTAGCAACTCCTGTTGATGTAGCTTCGGTTTTACTTTAATAGTTTCCATTTCATAGTTGGGACAATGGAATAATGATTGGCTATGGTGCCACATGAGGCTCCTAGTGTTGTAGGTGTCTGAGGGGTAGTGATGACTAGAGAGGTGATGGAGAGAGGGCCAATACCAAATTTTGCACAAGACAAGATGACTGCATTGGGATATTTTTCAATGATTGGAAGATAATTCATCGGTGGTTGCTAAGTGATGGGATGCAATGCTATATAACCATTCCAACACAAAGTTCATGTGTACCTACACAACTATGTTACAAGTGAGACTACTTGATGCTAGGGATAGTCTGGAGCCAAGACTCCATGTTCATAACTCCATCGGAGTGCACATGCTACATTTTTTACCTTGACATCACAGGGTGATTCCATACCTAGGTAAATTCCCATATGCGAGCATTAGAAAGGACATGGGGGTAGATAAAACAAAGCACATAGGAGATAAGGGACATGTGCCAAATGTTCCAAGACATGCATGGGATGGGAGAGGTAGAATCATGGTTATGATCAAAGTACATGTTTCTGATGACTATATGGTATTGGGTCATGTCATCTGTTGGAATGTTGTTCAATACTGAGAGGGGGGTGAATAAATGTTTCTTCTTTTTCTCAAATCAAATTTATTCTTTATTAATTTATAAAAATTTATCAATAAGAATGTACATAACTTTGAATTTTAAATGTAACAATCAGAAAAATTACATTTCATTTACAAGTTATAGTTTATAATAGACACCAATATCTCTTCTTTTAAGCACCAACTCTTGGAGACACCAATCCCTTGTTTCAAATAACCAACTTGAGAAATCACCAACTCCCTATAGATCAAGATCCAACCTGTAAAGGACTCCAATCCTTTGTTTTTCAAGAAACAACTTGAGTAAGTTGCAACTCTCTGTTTTAGGCTTCAACTTGTAGAGGACTCTAATCCTCTCTTGCTCCTCCCTTCCACCCTCACTTCATGTGAATGTTTTAAGTTATTCCTTGGACTCTGTCTATGTTTTGATCTTCTTAATTAGACCATAGAGGCACTCTCCTTCCACTATACTTTTTTGTTTATATATTATTCCAACAGGTATGAATTTGATACATTATGTCTCTTTATATGAACCAATGCACCTATTTATTTAATTTAATAATAATGCTAACTTTTTTTCATTAACAATTGTTATCTTTAATTCGATAGACTTCAAATCCCTTGTAATTTGTTCAACATTAATGGAATATTTGGGTGCTAAAAGTTGTTTACTGTTGTTGTAATAGTTCTTTGAACAAACCCTAATCCTAAGGTATTAATTATCTTAATCATATTTTTAGTTCTTATGAGTCGATCTTAGTTATGGATCAACTCTTATTATTTTGGCCTCACACTTCCATATTGATCCAATGATCTATGATCAATCTTCATTGTCCATTGTCGATCCAATCATTGTTCCTCTACAATTACTCCAGGAATATTGTACTTGCTGGATCATTGAAGATCAATATGTTTGATCCGTAAATATGAGGCTTATAGCCTATCTGTCTCACCAACACATAATTTTTTGTTTAAAACAATTGTAAATCTGGTTGTTTATATGATGGTAAATTGTTGACCACTCAAGCCGCAAGTTGAGTCGGAAAATAAAATAGATTGGACCACCCAAAAGTCAAAATGGGAAAAAATGAGTCAGTCGAAATGCAAGTAGGGTCAAGGAAAAGTAAGTTGACCAAATTTGAGTCGACCATGAGTCAAAAAATGCAATTTGAAGTTATCAAGTTGAATTTCAAGGAAATGCAAGTCGAAATTATCCAATTCAAAGTTGAAGGCGATGCAATTCGAAGTTATCCAACTCAGAGTCAGAGGAAATGTAAGGTGAAGTTATCCAATTCAAAGTCAAAGTAAATGTAATTTGAAGTTATCCAAGTTGAACTCGAAGGAAATGAAAGTCGAAATTATCTAAGTCAGAGTTGGAGAAAATGTAATTCAAAGTTATCCAAGTCGAAGTCGAAGGCAATGCAAGTTGAAGTTATCTATAAGTGTTCATTTTTTTAGACAATGCATGAGTTTGAAAATATATATGCACAATTTTGATGATGATGACCATAACATTGACCTATTTTCATCAATTCCAATACCACCATATACCCTCTTTGACATAAATGCCAACACCATAACATCATGTCCAACATTCTCCCCCTCTGGCATTGATGGCAACAAAGTAAAAAAACTTTATTTTAATTGATTTTTTTACTGTTTATTCTCCCCCTTTCACAACAATGGAAGAAGGGATATTTCTCTACTCTCTTTGAGGTTATACTCCCCTCGTCCATTTACTCCTCCTCTGATGAAACCTGTGAAATTCAATTATATATGGATATTACCCCCAATTTCTATGTAAGGTATTCAAAAGTACTCTTGGGTAAAGGTTTTGTGAATATGTTTGCAATATGTTCTTTAGTATCCACATATTCCACTTTAACAACTTTTTGAGAAACTTTTTCGCCTAAAAAATGAAATTTGATTGGGATATGATTGGTTTTTGAGTGCATGAAAAGATTCTTAGAAAGGTTTATGGCACTGGTATTGTCACATTTAAGAATAATTAGATGATCATACTTTATTTGCAAATCTTCCATATTTTGTTTCATCCAAATTACTTGAGTGCAACAAGAGACAACATTAACAATATATTCAACTTCTACTGTAGATAGTGATACAGAGGGTTTCTTTTTACTTAGCCATGACACAATAAATTTTCATAGGGAGAATGCACCTTCACTAGTTCTCTTTCTATCATCAATACTTCCTGCCCAATCTACATTAGTATATCCAGTTAATGCAAAGTCTTATGTTTTTGGATACCATAATCCAAAATTCAAGGTTCCTTTGAGATATCTAAAAATCCTTTTAATTTCCTTCATATGTGTCTCTTTAAGTTCAGATTGAAATATGGCCATTAATCCTACAACTTGCATGATGTTTGGTATTGTTGTTTTTGCATATAATAGGATACCAATCATTGATATATACATGGTTTGGTCTGCTTATGGTGATTCCTCATCTTTGGTTAGTTTGCATCCTGTAATGATAGGAGTGTTCATAGGTTTAAAGTATTCCATTTGAAATTTCTTCAACATTTACTTAATGTATTTGGTCTGAGATATGAATATCCCTTTGTTTGATTGTGAAACTTGTAGCCCTAGGAAGAATTTTAGTTCACCAAACATTGACATCTTAAATTATTTTTGGATTTCTGTAGAATTTGTTTTTCTTAGAGGATTTAGATTACTTCCAAATATGATGTCATCAACATATACTACAACAATAATCATATTCATATTTTCAATTTTAATTTAAATATTGTTGTTAGTAGCTGCTCTTTTCCAACCTTTCATTTTATATGATTATCAATTCTTGAAAACCATGCATTGAGATCTTGTTTGATACCATACAATGGTTTCTTTAATTTGCAAACATAGTATTTATTTTATGATAATATAAATCCTTCATGTTGTTCTATATAAACTTCTTCCTCTAGATTTCCATTTAAGAATATTGATTTGACATCCATTTGATATATTTTGAATTTTTTAAAACATACAAATGCCAAGAACATTATGATAGCTTATAATTTGGCTAATGGGGAAATTGTTTCCTAAAGTCAATTCCTTCTACTTGATAATATCCTTTACACACCAATCTTGTTTTATTCCTTATAACTTGACTATCTTCATTAACTTTATTTTTTTAAATCCACTTGGTCCCTACCAATTTTTTTTCTTTTGGTCTTGGGAAAATCTCCCAAGTCTGATTCGTCTCTATTTGATCAATCTCTTCATTGATGGCTTTGATCCAATCTTCATTTTTTATGGCTTTTGTAAATGTTTTGGGTTCTATTAGGGAGAAAATTGTTTGTTATGATTCATATGTTAGTCTTCTTCTTGTTTCAACTCCAAGAATTTTGTTTCTTATGATTTAACTTTCAGGATGATCTCGTTGTACTCTTCTTAATGGTTCTTTTGACTCTTGTCTTGGTGATGATTCATCTTCGTTTTCTTCTTCACTTTGTGATTCTTCTTCTTGTATTTATTTATTTTCTTCTTCTTCATTATCATATCTTATGCTTTCATCAACTTGTGAATTGTCTTGAGATTTGATTCTTCTTGATGTTAGGTCATCCAGCTTTACATTTACACTTTCCATAATTTTGTGCAGCCTAATATTATAGCATTTGTAGGCATTTTTATTGGATGAGTATCCAAGAAATATGTCTTCATCTGATATGGAATCAAATTTTCCTAAATGCTTATCATCTCTTTTTATATAGCATTTTCTCCCAAAGACTTTGAAGTGTTTTATGGATGTTGGTATTCCAAATCACAACTCATATGGTGTCTTGTCATGGTTAACTCTAATATATGCTCTGTTAACTATATATATTTATGTATATATTTCTTCTCTCCAATAGATATCTGGGAGTTTGGCTTCATTTAACATAGTTTTGGCTGCTTCTTGGATAATTTTATTTTTCCTTTCAGCAACTCCATTTTGTTGAGGATTTCTTGGAGCTAAAAAGTGTCTTTTAATTCCATGAGCTTCAAAAAACTCAATGAATTCATCTCAAGTAAATTCCCTTCCATTTTCTGATCTTATGCACTTGACTTTGAGATGAGTCTTATTTACAACATGCACTTTGAAGACTTTAAATTTGATGAATGCTTCTAGTTTCTCTTTAAGAAAAGATACCCAAGTCATCCTTGTATAGTCATCTATGAATAAAATGAAGTAATGTTCACCTTGCATGATTTTAGTAATGGCCAGTGTGAACAAGTTCTAATGGTTTTGATGTAGAGTATTCTTTTGTCTTCAATCTTACTCTTGTATGTTTTCCATGTTGGCAGTGCCTACAAATAGAGTTTGAAGGTTTAATAAGGTTTGTCATATCTCTCACAGATTCCTTTTTACTAACCTTTATCAAATTGTCAAAACCTATATGTCCCATTCTTCTTTTCCATAGCCAACTTTCATATATTTGTCTCATGTAATGTTTTTCTTCTTCTTCTATGTTTAAGATATATACATCGCTTCGTGTCCTGGGTGCAACAACCACTAATTGTCCTTTGCCTTCTTTTCTAATTTCACATTTTTGAGAGTCAAATATGAGTATGTGTCCTTGATCACATGTTTGGCTCACACTGAGGAGATTAGGCTTTAGATTTTCAACTAATAGCACATTTTATGCTTTAGCTCTGTTATTTCCTAGACTGACTATACCATTTCCAAGTATCTTGGTAGGGACATTATCTTTAAAAGTAACTCTTCATTTTTCTTTCCTTTTTAGACTCAGGAATTTTTCTTGATCTCCAGTCATATGCTTTGAACATCCAATGTCAACATACCATTGACTCGTTTTATCTTTAGCATATAAGGCTACCTTACACTTTGTTTCTTTTTCTTCCATTTGTTTTTCTTTCCATGCCTTCTTATGTTTTTCTTCTTGAATTTTGGAAGTTTTTATGAGATGATTTGGTAGTCTATAGTCAGTAGATTTGTAACCATAATTGTTGCATTTGTGGCATTCAGCATTGTAATTTTTTAGTGGAGAGAATGAATTATAGTTTCTATTCTCTTGATTATTATTATTATTGAATTATAGTTTCTATTCTCTTGATTATTATTATTTTTGTTGTTATTATAACCATATATTTGAAAATTTTTGTGATTGTATTGTCCATAGGCTCTACAATGTAATGCTTTATGCTCAAAATTATTGCAAGAGAAACAATAGCCAAGAAAGAGATGCTGGTACCTTTTTGGGGGAGTTGATTAGAATCAATCTTTATTTTGATTTCTTCCTTTTTGAAAGAGATTTGAAGAGCAAGTGCACAACTTTATGGATTTTTACCATTTTTTTGAGATGTAGAGTTAGATCCTTTGTTAGTCTTATTTTGATCATAACCGAGTCTTGACTTATTGCTTGATGATCTTTGACTGTTAAGAAAATCATCCAAGATTCTTGAACTGTTTTCAAATCTTGATTGGTTGTTTCATTTCTCAAGTTCTCTTTTTAGTGTAACATCTAGTTCCATTGATCGCATTTAACACAATGACCTATTCTTTGAGGACACTTCTGAGCAAGTGATTCGGTTAAATTATGGTACATTATGATTATGTTTTGATAATGAGTTATGATGTGTTGAGTATTGAGATTTATAAGTTATGTTCTAGATATATATATTGACAGATATTATGATGAGGTTTCCTGAGTGTGAAGGAAACGTGACATGTTTAGGATGTTGATAGCATCAATAGACTTCATTGGACTCTGAAATGAGTTCAGGAGTGGACTTGTATTTTGGTTTGAAAATTTGATTTATACAAATGTATCATTGATGATGAATTTAGTATGGATTTCATGTAATTGGATTATTGACATTGTTTTTGTCAGTGAATGCAAACATGGTGACACTTGCTAATCCGACTCACATATGGAGTAAAGGGGTCATACAAAAATACCATACGAGTGAGGGAGAGGTATGGCAACATCCCTATCACATCCTATTATCACTCTCATCATGACCTGAACTAAGGTTAGCGATTACCTTGTTCCAAGAGGTTCACGATGTCATGAGGGAAAATAGAGATAGTCACTCACAAGGATTACTGAGGGGTGCACAATAAGGAAGATACCTTATTTCTCAGCAAGCCCTTAGTCTCTCATAAGGTCGACTAGTGGAGTATTCACTCCAAGTGTCTGACTAACTTCCAAACTAGTCAATGGTGATTGGCACCCTTGGAGCATGAAAGTGCATCTTGAAGGGCACGTTGCATAAACACCATTGTGAGTCAATAAAAATCTAGAAGCCCTGGAAAATAAAATAAAAATGTTTAGACTTTGTTAGAAAATATCATACAATTAATCATTAATTTATAGATTGGAAAACTGACAAAGAGTCTAAGTCTAAGTTGTTTAACATGTATATGCAAATCAGGAAAGAAGAAGAATAAAAAGGGGTATGTGCACATGTGTGCATGAAAATAATAAAACGAAAATTAATTAAAAGAGAATAAAATCATGAGAGAATAAGTGGTCAACATAGAGTTAGTATCCTAAGATAATAAACCACTAAATCCTAACTAAAAGAAGACTCCTTATCAAACTCAAATTGAAATTTAATTAGGGGACATAGTAAAGGAGGGATTGGGGAACTAAGAGACAACTAGGAGGAAAAAAGAGAAACAAATTGGGGAGTGTGAGGGAAAATCTTTAATTAATTAAAATAAAAATGGATTTAACATGTGAAACTTGGGGAGTGTGTGACATGTGTTGTGGCTGAATAATCCTTAATTTAATTATTTAAAATTGTTTATTTGTACATGAGAGGACATGTGTCTGCAAATTTTCATATAAAAGAAATGCTGAGGAATGAATGAATGTTATGCTCCTAAAATTTTTACTAACTAGTTTACTTGTGGAGAGTTGGCCAGAGGTGGAAGCCTCTCCTTGTGAGGGTAAGTTTGTGCTATTGAGTTTTGGTTATTTTTGTGTGGCCCCTTTGTGGATCTGGGGGCTAAGGGGGGGAAGAAAAGTACCCCTAGCATTGGATAGGAGGTACGAGTGAAATCACTTGATTAGCAAGCAAAATCAAGAGACTTGCACAAGTTTCATATTTCAAAGATTTGCTTGAGTAGCTTCTTGAGGCATTCAGAGATTCACACCGGCATACACCTCTCATGGATATCCACGTTCTCCAATGGCATGACGTGGCTCACCCCAGGTCCCAGTTTTTTGTTAATTACAGATATAGAGTAGACAATGATGAGATAGTTTCCACTCTCTTTCTTGGTTTTGCAATTCTCTCACTAATGGGAACGAGGACATCCTTAGGTTAGATAGATGGAACAGGGTTCCTGTAGACACTAGCAATTCTCTGCTGAATTTTTGTAAAATATTTTTCAGACATGTTGGAGCCACCTATTCTGGTTTCCCTCTTGTGGCAGGTGGCTGATAAGCGTTCCAAAACTGTAAACTTGTGATTTAATATAATATGCTTCATTTATGTACACACAAAAATAAATAAAATAAACTTTTGGTTACTGTATTTGTTTTGTACTATTATTTTATCGGTAAATGAAATCAGTTTTGTATGTTGATTCAATTTGAAGCATGAGATAATGTAATATAACATTTTGGTCATTTATTTATATTCTCCCAAACTATCTATGGAATGGATTAATTCCAATTTGCGCACAAAAAATAAATCTATCGTTTCTATGCAGAGCATCCTTGTTCATAAGTGTTGTTTAGAATTAGGGTTTGTAAAGGAGAAGATGTTATAATTTATTGTCAATCAATGAAGTAATATATATATATATTGTCGCTCGGATGATTGATATAATGTCATGAATTGTATAATGTTTTCCTTCCTTTTTCTATGAATGATCGATGATTTTATCCTCTTCAACTCTCTAGATTCGAGATGAAACTCGCTCAATTATTTTTCAGCATGAGTATTCACAGGTGGAGGTATGTTGCATCCATTTTGCTTCACAGAATTGAACTCTTTTGTTGAGCTTATCCCAGAGACAGAGTACCTCTTCAGATAACGAGTCTACTTGATGTTTTGCAAAGGTCCGCATATAACGTTCACTTACTCCAAGAACATTTTTTCTTTCACATAATCTGCAAGATTCTAGGTTGAGTTCTAGTGTGTGTTTGGTATTTTTTTTTAAAGGGATTCATGTTGAGGATTCCAAAACCTCATCCCATACTTCCATGATATGCATAACAACAGGGTGGTTTCATGTTGAGGATTCCAAAACCTCATTGAAGAAAGGACCCTCGCCCAGCCTGTTGGTACTTTGCTCCATCAATATTTATCTCCCTTCAAATTCTATGAATTCAGTCTCTGAGTTTTGTTGGAAATAAACTCATTACTTTTTCCTTGCAACCACTCTAATCATATTAAGAAATTTCTTATAAAATCGTCATTTATATTTATGCCTTGTTTCTCTAATTTAAGTGTCCATCCATTTGACCCCAGTTATCTTCACAGGGATGTATGCATTCTTTCGAGTCTTGTGTCAGAAGATCTTGTCCAAGCAGGTCATTATTTTTCTTGCAACGGCTACTTCATTTGATATGATTTTTTTCTTTCAACGGCTACTACATGTATGCATTTTATTAGCTTTCGACACATATTTTTCTTTCAACGGATACTGCATGTGATATGATGCAATTATGGGAAGACCACTCCACTGCAGTTGCAGTCCAGTTGACATCTCGTTTTTACCAGTGTCTCTATAATGTTTACTGTTTAGATCGTTGCTAAGTTACTAGCACAGCAGTTAAATAGCTGCTGGTGAACGCTGAAAGGTTAATACGATGAAACGAATCCTTAAAGGATATATTAAATTTTGTTATGGATTAACAAATAAACTGTTGCGCTTCATTTATTTGGTGTTAATATTTTAATTTATGTTAATCACTTGAGTGGCAATTTGTTAGCTATTAAAGTAATTTTTAAATATGATTAGATAAATGTAAAAAAGTAAACACATAAACAGATGTCTTTATAATAGCTAGGAAGTTAATGATTGAAATCAAAGACATTTATTTTGTGTGACTACTAAGAATATTGCAGCCATATTTAATCCTGTCCATAAAAAACTTATTAAATACTAAACCCCTATTAAATCTATCCATTATCAATAGGTATACACCTTTAGACATAACTAACTCGATAAAACCATAGTCCAACTAGCATTCTACACCTTTTCAAGCTCCTAATTATACCCTTTTCTACCGATTCTTAACTGTTTTATTTAGTATCTAATCTCATACGAACTTGCGTATTGTTACACGATTTTCTCTGTGTGCTCATTTCTCTTATTCCAACGGATACTTTTGCACAGTGTATTTACATTCACATTAATCGAATTATTATTTCATTATTATTTAGGGTAGAAGAGTAAGCACATTTAATTAAAAGATTACAATTATTTACTTTTCCTGATTATAATTTAGATGGAAGGTACTATATTATAATAAGTTATGAAATTTTAAGTCTGATTGTTATTACATGATATAATTGAGGTATATCAAAAATGTTCTAGTTAATCGATGCTAAGTTACATAATTAATAGTCAATGTTGTGTAAATTGATATATATAAATTTAGATTATTATTAGACATTGTTAAGGAACATGGTTGTGTATTGTAACTCAACTAAATTTTTAGTGTTTTCAATAGAAAATTAGAATGATTATGAAAATTAGAATACTTAGACAACTTATGAATATTATAATGATCCTTACGGTCTATTTATCCACTTGCACTCGATGCTTGACTAGAATAAAATCATTACACCTTATTCCTATAAACAGGAAGTTGGTCGACTGCTTACTTTTGGAGTATAAATTCTTGTGGAATTATTAAAATCATATACAAGGTTATCGCACAAATGGAGCAAATAAACAACAATAATTCTTAATGAAAATGGTTTGCAATCGTCAATGAACTTATGCTATCTAATCTAATTAAATGGTATAAATTGTTACTCTTAAATTTCTTTTTAAATCAACGATGTACTTACTATGTTATTTCATCCCTTTGAAATAAAATAATATTACAATAAATGAGATGGTTACAGGCGTAGGTAATGTATTACTTAATTGCTTGTTTCCAAGGCTACAAACAAAAAAAAAATCATTATGTTTAAGTCACCCTATGGTTATTATAAAGAATTTTAAAAATACAACAAAACTAAAAATTGTTTTTTGTATTCAATTGCACAGTGATGTTTAGTTTAATGGTGGGGTTGTTACATTTAGAGAAACAATTTCAGTTTCTAGCTTTTTACAATCTAGTTGTTTTTCATTGAGTTGTTTACTTATGACCTCTTCAATTCCTTTGGCTTCTTGGAATTGATTTTTTAAGTCAATAATGACTTGTTTTGATTCCTTGATGGTTATCGAAACTTCTTATTCTCTTGATTTTTGTTTTCCGTCATATTTTAATAGTTTTTCTCTTAATTATTTGTTTCTCTTTTATATTTTCTCAATTTTTCAAGAGCACTAATAAGTTCTCCTTCAAGGTCTAGTTCTTCTTTAACTTCAGAGTTTTCTTCATTATCATTAGCAACTTTATTTTGAGATTCTATGCCCATGAATAAAAGTTTTGTCTCATCATCTTCACTCAAGTAAGATGAACTATGTCTTCTTTGGAGTATATTTTTTTCTTTTTCTTGTAGAATTTTTTCTTGTTTCTAGTTTTGATCTTCTTAATTTCTTCCTGGTTAAAAGTATCTTTGTAACATCCCGCTCTGGCGCATTGAGAAAACTTATTCTTTGAGGACACTTGCTCACGAGTGATCTGGACTATTATGATATTAAAACATTTGTCCTTGATTATGATGCGTTATGATAGATGACATGATGGTTTGCTGCTTTGACATGGACAGGTACTATTGACGGAACCCCTTGGACTCTGGATCGAGTCAGGGAGTGTGCTATTGGGGTTGATTGTTTATTGTGATTTTAGTACATTTGACTTGATGATATGATGTGGACATGTTCTGACATGATTGTTGATGATGTAGGCTGACGATAGCTTGCCGACCAGACTCACATATGGACTAAAGGGGCCACACATGATTTCCAGAGAGGTTGAGGGAGAGGTGTGGACAAAAACCCTGCCACAGCCTACTAACACTCCCGTCGTGGCTCGAACTGTAGGTTAACGATTATCTAGTTCAAGAGGATCCACGATGTCGTGAGGGAAGACTGTGACAGTAGCTCACGATGATTCTAAGGGGTGCGCAATAAGGCGGGGGAATTATTCCTTAGAAGCCCTTAGTCTCCCACAAATTCACGTGGCGAAGTGTTGACTCCAGGGGTTATTGATGTCTACCAATCAGTCAAGTTGGCGAGTGGCACCCTTGGAGCACGTGGTGCATCTTGAAGGGCACGTCGCGCAAAAGAAACAAACGAGGCGAGTGGTAGCCTTGGAGCACGTGGTGCATCCTGAAGGGCACGTCGCGCAGAAGAAACAAATGAGGCGGGTGGCACCCTTGGAGCACGTGGTGCATCCTGAAGGGCACGTCGCGTCGTTGTTGATGAAGGAACAAACCTAGATGGTCCTAGGACATTTAACACATTGAGAATTTCTTAAACAACCTCCCTAATTAAATGTCACCCAGTTCAGAATCTAGGTCCTAAGTCTAAAACTTCTCTAGGATAAAATTTTGTCTAACCTTAAGAAAAAGACCCTATAAAACTAAAAATCAAAATTTTAACTAAAAACCACTTAAGTAATAGTTTTAGTCTTCATAAAACATTTGGGGTAAAATAAAGAGAGTAAGAAATTAATTAAAACTAGTGGATTTAAAAATTGTAAAGGAGAATTTAATTCTTAACTTGTGAAAGAATAAAAAAGATATTAAATTAATAATAAAAAGGAAAAGATTAAATAGCGCAACTGCCATTTCAACTCTAATAAAAGGGGGAAAGAAGAGAAAAATAAAAATTAGGAAACTAACGAATGGAGGAAACCTAATAAGGGAAAGAAGGGAACTTATGGTAAAAAGCGAGGTCAACATAATAAGGAATCTGCAATTAAGAACCTTCTAAAATGAACTAAATTAGCAACTTCATTTTAGGGAAAGTATTTAAACCTATAAGGGAATCTAGGAACACCTAGGAGTAAATTTAGGAGCAACTCTAGGTGGGTGAGGGAATTGAGACAATTAATAAATTTAAAGAAAATAATTATTGGAGGAAAGAGGGGGATGGACGACACTTGTGCGAAGGAGAATATTTAGAAGATTTTTATTAAAACTCAATTTAAATGTGATTTAGGGAAAGTTGGAGGTGATAAAAACTCTATAAAAGAAAGGAAAGATGAGGAAGAAGGGAGATCGATTGTTAGCATAACGTTACACTGTCGGATTTGTGACTTGATTGATTACTTGTGGGGAGTTGGGATTTCCCAGCTCGGATAGGAGTGGTAGCTCGGCCTTGCGAGGTGAGCTAGGAGCTAGACATACCATCTGGATAGTGTGTGGCCCCTTTGTGGCTAAGGGGGCTAAGGGGGAAGAAGAGTATCCCTAGCGATTGGCTGGGAGGTACCGGTGAGGTCTCGACGGTTGGCGAGTGGGAGTGGCACGGAGCGTGCGGACGAAACTCGAAGCAGGAATAAAGGAAACGGTGCACTTATTGCTTTGTAGAGTAGAATGCATTAGGATGTAAAATTAGATCTGCAGGGTTTTGGAAATATGGATGGAAGAGTATTTAATTTCAGTTGGTGTTGGTTTCCGTTGGGCTATATGTTTTATGTTTATTACTCACTCCGGCGATCTCTTGTGTGTCTAACCTTGCTGCAAAATTTTACTGTGTAAATTGAAGTAACCCCAGCCTTCTCTTCTGTTGTCAGCCTCTTTTCATCTAGTGTTCTGAGATGAAATTATTGACTTCGATCGGTGGTTGAACCTTGTTGTTTGGAACGGTTGTTTATTTATTTTTCCTTGAGGTTTTTATTTGGGTAACTGCTGCAAAAATGTTATCTCGGTTGTTAAATTTAGTATTGGAGGAAAAATAAGTATCTCATTGTTTCCATGATGTGTTGGTTGAAGAATTTTAACCCTATGGTGAAAAAAAAAAATGGCCACTCTAGCCTGGCCTCTATATCCCCTAACGGTTGATTTCTACCTCTCTGGACTGTGTACATTAGTAATCCCTATACCTAATTCTCTGAAGATACGTAAGTGGCAGTTGGAACCAAGAGCGAGTAGATTTTCTTCACTGGTTCAACGTGTGCATGCCTAGTTTTGATTTTGTTTAGTGGTCATTTAAATCATCAGTTTTGACTCACGTCGAACATAATTCTTGTAGCATTCATGCCTTCCTTGTGAGTTTTAATAGATTGGAAATCTAATTTAATCCTGTTTGTTGTAAGAAATATCCTTTTGTTTTTCTGGTTGTCATGTGGATCGGAAGGCTCTAAACCCGATTTATCGTTTTCCCTTCATCGCCTGGTAAAAACATCAGCAATATTAACCCAAGCATTGTTTATCATCATACTGACCCTATGATAGCCATCTCATGCTTTTTACAAATGGTTGACCCACGCCTTTTCACCTAATCCCATCCCTGCGTTTGATGTTACTCCTTCTCTGCATTTGTGATGGGTTTCCTGGCGAATTGGGGAAGAATGCCCCAACATTTTTTGTTTATATTTCCTGGCGAATGGATGCAGGATACCCCACGATTTTCAATCACATAATCTTTACATTTTTTGGTTTCTAATTCTTGGCGAATTGATGGAGGATACCCCCACATTTTTTATTTATATTTCCTGGCAAGTTGATGGAGGATACTCCATGATTTTAAATCACATAATCTCTGCGTTCTTTTATTTTTGTAATTCCTGGCAATTTCGTTTTTGTCTGTGGTTCAGTGTTATGTTTCTGGAAAAATTGTTTGGTTTATGGTTACTGAATTTTGGTCTTCAGCGTCTGGTTTACATTCATGAAGTGTATCCACAGATATCCTTGAAATTCAAGCTCCACGAATGATAGTGGCGCAGACGGAGTATTTGGTTAACGAAATTTTTTTTTGCCTGGTTGCCGGTGGTGGGGTCGCAGTTCGTGTGGTGGAGTGGGTCGGGCTGTCCAAAATTGGGCAGCGATAAAACCTAGCCACTTCATGCCCCTTTTCCCCAACTAAATTGTGCTTCTCCCCAGTCTTTTCTGTGCATAATTTAGGATGGCAGCGACTTCTCAGACCAGCTGCACACCACGCCTTCATGGCTGTAACACCACCTATTTTCCTTCGCAAATCACATAGGATTACCTCCTTTTTCTTCTGGGCGTTTCAATCCACGGGAATCCCAGCAAACTCATGTTTTCTTCCTGCACAGATTTTAGATTTTTACTATGGCCGAGTCTGCTTATTTTTAATGACAGTCAAAAACCCCTAAATTTGGTTGTTCCTATCTTTTTCCTTAATCCTTGCCGAATTTGGCTTCCTAGGATGTGCGCTGGCCTGGTGTTGGTAGTGTCTGATTGCAAGAGGTGCCTAACCAATCTAATGCCAACAGCCGAATGATAGCACATAGACTGCATGTTAAGAACTGTTTATGGTTAGGGTTTATGGGCATTGAGACTTACCTTGATATTGGTCCTAGACGATGGATAATGCTGAAGGGTAAAAGGTGAGAGTCATAAATATTGATCATTTTAAATTGGATGATTTAATTATGAAAAATGATGCTAATGTTGATTAGTTCTTAGGTTACATTTATTGGTTCATTTAAGACTCGTTGAATTAGATGACTAACATCTTGTTTTCGGTTAAAGATAATGTTAAATGGTGAATTTAGAGTTGTATCATTTATCAATTTATAATGGTTCCTGACCTTAGAATTTATTGTCTCTTTCCTCATGGTTTCTAAATTGGATCAAGGTGATTGTTGTTAATAGCATATACGGTTATTGTAACATGTATATGTGAGGTTACTATAATATATATATTGTTATTGTGAATTGTAGTTGGAATTTTATTGTGGCATAAAATCAAAGGTAAATGTTATTGTTGATAAATATCAATGTAAAGTATTTCTTATGTATGCTTGTGGTAATATTAAGGCTAATGATATTATTGTTTAGGGTGGTGAGTAATGTAATGTGAAGCTTAATGTTAATGCTTATGGCGAATGTTAATGCTAATTGTTTTATGGTAATGATAATGTAATGAAACGTTTAATGTTAAATGCTAAGGGTTATGGAACTGTCAATGTGGATATTGTTGTCATTTTGTGGTAAGGTTACTGAGTTGGTTATAGGTAACCTATCAGATGTGTGTGTTGGTCATTTTAGGTAGTTATTGTAAAACAAAACGAAGGATGGTTGTTATTTTATGGTAGTGAAGATGGAATTAATTATCATTGATAGCAGATGGATTATGACATCTTGAACTAAGTCCAAAGGTTATTATGATTTAGTAA
>JASDQU010500375.1:161650-177419 GCA_032191745.1 Picea mariana
GGCGTTGTAACGAGGAGGATCGTTAGAATCTTTATCACCACTATCCACCTTCTTGGGATAGGGACATTTGGAGGCAAAATGACTAACTTTTTCAGAGTTGAAGCACTTGAAGGGTAATTTTCCTTTATATTTCCCAGACCCTTTCTTGAGTTTCCTTATAAAATTGGCCTCTTATTCATCTAATATATTTGAATTATTTTCATTTGGAACATGCTCATGGTTCTTTATTTCTTTTGATTCTCTGAAGGTTGTTTCCATTTTTTATGACTTTTCTTGCTTGGTTCTCATTTCATACGTCTTCTCGATCTTCCAATGTAGATACCCTAGAACAATATCTCATTGGTAATGATATCAACACCTTGTGGACAATAATTTTGTATTTTAATTCTTCTCCCAATGCTTTGATTGAATTTACTATTTCATATACTCTTTGAAAATATTTTGCAATGTTTTCTTCCTCTTTCATCTCCAGACTTTCAAACTGCCCTCTGTACATTTGAAGTTTGTCTTGCTTAACTTTTCCATCTCCTTCATAGACGACTTTAATTTTGTCCTAGATTTATTTTGTTTATTTATAGTGCATCACTTTTACAAATATAGAATTTTTTAATCCACCCAGAATTGCATTAACAACCCTTGAATTATCATTGCAAGTTTCTTTGTAGCAACATCAGTAGTTGGTGCAATGTAACCATTTAGCATAGATATCCAAACATCACATCCAAGATCCATGAGGTAACTTCTCATCCTTATACTCCAAAATGCATAATAATTTCCTTTGAACAATGGTTCTCTATTGGAGGACATTCCTTCATGTTGATCCATTGCATTTCTCAGAATTTGCCTTCAAGTGGTTAGACTATGGTGAAGGAACCTTCTCTAATACCAATTGTTGGAATTCTTTTCAATACTAAGAGGGGGGGTGAATCAATATTTCTTCTTTTTCTCAAATTAAATTAATTCTTTATTAATTTATAACAATTTATCAACAAGAATGTACAAAACTCGGAATTTAAATGTAACAATCATAAAAAGTATATTTCATTTACAAGTTACAGTTTGTAAGAGACATCAATCTCTCTTATTTTCAGCACCAACTCAAGGAAACACAAATCTCTTGTTTCCAAACACCAACTTGAGGAAGCACCAAATCCCTGTAGATCAAGCTGCAACCTGTAAAGGACTCCAATTCTCTATTTTTCAAGCACCAACTTGAGGAAGTTGCAACTCTCAGGACTCCAATCCTCCCTTGCTCCTCCCTACCACCCTCACTTCATGTGAATGTTTAATTTCTTCCTTGTAATATGTCTATGTTTTGATCTTTTGAATTAGACCACATAGGCACTCTCCTTCCACTATAATTTTCTATTTATATATTATTCCAATAGGTATGAATTTGAAACATTGTGTCTCTTTGTATGAACCAATGCACCTATTTATTTAATATAATAATAATGATAACATTTTTTCATTAACAATTTTTATCTTTAATTCAAAAGACTTCAAATCCCTTGTAAATTGTTCAACATTAATGGAATATCTTGGTGCTAAAATGTTTTTACTATTGTTGCAACAGTTCTTTAAACAAACCTTGATCCTGAGGTGTTAATTATCTTAATCATATTTTTAGTTCTTATTAGTTGATCTCAGTTATGGATTGAATCTTCATTTTCCATTGTCGATCCAATCATTATTCATCTATAGTTACTCCAAGCATATTGTACCTGTTGGTTCATTGAAGATCAAGATGTCTTATCTATAAACAAGAGGCTTATAACTTATCCATCTCACCAACACAAAATTCTTTGTTTAAAACAATTATAAATTTGTTTTTTTATATGATGGGAAATTTTTTACCACTCAAGCCACAGGTCGAGTTGGAAGATAAAATAGAGTTGACCACCCAGAAGTCGAAATGGAAAAAAATGAGTCATCCAAAATGCAAGTCGGGCAAGGCAAAGTAGGTCGACCAAAGTCGATTCAACCAAGAGTCAATAAATGCAATTCAAATTTATCAAGTTGAAGTTGAAGGAAATGCAAGTTGAAGTTATCCAATTCGAAATCATAGGTAATTCAAGTCGAAGTTATCCAAGTCAGATTTGGAGGCAATGTAAGTCGAATTTATCCAAGTCAAAGTTGAAGAAAATGTAAGTTAAATTCGAAGGAAATGAAAGTCGAAGTTATCAAAGTTGGAGTCAGATGCAATGTAAGTTGAAGTTATCCAAGTCAAATTTGAAGGCAATTCAAGTTGAATTTATCCATAATTATTCATTATTTTCCACAATTCATGAGTTTGACAATATCATATGCACAATTGTTATGATGATGACCATAATATTGACCTATTTTCATCAATTCCAATACCAAATTCATATACCCTCTTTGACATCAATTTCAACACCATAACACCATGTCCAACATCATCTACCAACTCTTTTTTCCTATTAAAAAACCTTAATAGATCACCCATAAAACTATGGAAGGAAATGAGTATACATAGTTCAATAAACCCTTAGGGAACCTTGGCCTATTTTCCGAGATTCCTTGTCAAGTGAATCAACTTCATCATTCTATTAGTGGAAGACGTGGAAATAATCCACCGAGGAAAATATTATCTCCTTTGCTCCAATTCTTTGATATATACATTGGAGAGTTGGGTGGGATATTTTGCTAAGCTGTCTTAAACCCTTTATACTCAATTTTGAATCTCCTATTATAATGATTCCTAATTTTTGTATTCCTTGGTTAGAATAATCCCCATATAGATGGCTAAATATTTTTCCTAGTTGTTTGATGTGGATCCGAGACCCCAAGCAAATTGAATTATCTGGTTTGTTTCAAGGTCATAAGCAAACCACCCCCCTTCACCTTCCGCCCCTAAATGTGAGAATCATATTCACCATTGTACTATCTAGAAATTTTTTATCTAATGGAACGATACACAACCAAATATGCTACATGGGAACCAACAAAAATTCTTCACCAATTTTCTCATCTCTATCCTTGAGGACAGGGTTTCTTTGTAAAGGGGAGGAAATGCTAGGGTCCCACCCTAACTCCATAGTTATTGGAATATAATTTTACTTAATGTATTGAGGGCCATGTCTATTAAATAATTTCCTATGAGGTATTAGAGTGTGAACTCAGTAAATGCAAGTGGCCTCATTAAAAAGGGTCCACTAGTTAGTGGTTGAGGCCTCATTATTGAAGATCCGCTAGGTGGTTAGTGTTTTGGTCAAGTGGAAAACTATAAATATTGTAGTATAAGGTATGTATTTGGTTTTCAAGTGAATATTATTGTATTTAAATCTCTAATCCAATTGATGGTTTCCCCCTTGAAAAGCCAAGTGAACATTGCATCTAGTTACAAATATAAATAAAGGTTTTGTTACTATTGTTATTTTCCAATTCTATTTTTATTTATATTCTTTCCACATATCTATTTCCTTATGTATTTCTTTATTTATTTTCTTTCCAAATATATATTCCATAAGTTTTACTCTAAACATTGTATTTTAGCTAACAAATGACGCCACAACTAGATTGCTTGCTAATTTGATGGCATGTTTTTTCTTAAAAAGGCCCATTTCCATTTCACCTTAGTATTCTTAATTATTTCCTTCCCAAGTGTTGAAAAGTGATACAATAATAATCTACAGTGTTGAGTTGTTTTCTTTAATCTATTTTCAACTTGAAAACTGATTGGAATTACTTTTTATTTTTAATTTTTTTGGTTTCACAACATTAATCCCATTGTTGGTGTATGCCTTTTTCTTTGCATTATTTGTATTTGGAGATCATAGTAAATTAGAAAAAGTTGTTTTCTTTAATCTATTTTCAACTTGAAAACTGATTAGAATTACTTTTTATTTTTAGTTTTTTGGTTTCACAACATTAATCCCATTGTTGGTGTATGCCTTTTTTCTTGCATTATTTGGAGATCATAGTAAATTAGAAACCAATAAGAGAAATGTTGTTTTTTCCCTTGCTATTGATTAGTTAGAAAAGTTTAATTTCAACTTTTATTCTGTTGTGTTTTCTTTTTCACACACAATACATTCCTTAAAAGAGTACAATTGTGGTTCATGTCACCACAAGAAAAAACTTAAAATCTATTTAACTTTAGTCACAATCATTTTTCATTATCACACTTTGATCAAATAGTTTGGGGGATTTTAGTCTCTAAAGCATTAACCTTAAAATTTATCTCTAAGTCAATTTGTTAATCACATTTTATTATTGAATACCCTAATCCTATGACCTCTATATCAACAAAATCATGAGAGTGTCTAGTGAACATAAGGATGCATGGGTTCTTTAAATAACAACAACATTATAGTAGCATTTTAGGGATTTGGTTTTAGGAGTAGAGAGTTAACTATTCTAAGGGAACACAATGCTTGATCATAGAAGTTGGATAACATAATAGGTAAATTACTTTAGTAACAAGTGTTGGTACTGGAAAATACCTTCTAATACAAAATTCAAGCGTTAGTTAAATCTATGGAAGTGTGGGAATCAACCCTATACTAAAGGAGTGGGTTCAAAGGTTTCAACATGCAAACATTCTTAAAATAAATGAATTGTATCATGTATTTGTAAGGGAGTAGTGAGGGATATGATTTTCAACTCATATGACTCTAACTTAAACATTTGTACTGAACCTGTGACTATTCCCTAGCATTTGACTTTTGAAGGGCGATTATTCCCTAGCATTTGACTTTTGAAGGGGCATTAGTATCAAAACTTACATTTGTAATGAACCTGTGACCATTCCCTAGCATTTGACTTTTGAAGGGGCATTAGTATAAAAAATTTATGATTTCCACCTAAGTGACATGTTCATGAGGTTTGTGAATAACACTTAAGATAAACAATGCATCACCCAGTGGATTTCATCACCTTGGGAAATGATTATAATTAATCTCCTCCATAACTTCACTTATGTCAATGTCATGGTTGTGAAAACTTTATTCGATTGTAGCTTGCTCCTTGGATGTGACTGTGTATACCATGGATGTTGTGTGGTGTCTTCATTTTTCTGTGAGATGTATCAAGTTATTTTCACATGAAGGATGCATTGTCTCCATTGATCAATTCGCATATCCCAGTACTCAACCACATTTGACTTATGGAAATATTTTTCTTTTAGTTTCTCATTCACATTATGTTCCTATTTTTTGGTTGGGAAAAACTTCCTCATAAAAGTCGTACACAGCCACTAGTGGTATCTAGGAAATCTCCATTACATTAAGCATGTGTTTTTGGAACCTTTTACTACCTTATACTAGGAGAATGATATTTCACTTTGAAAATTAAGTATCATGGAGTCAATTTCTCCCAACATGTATGAAGATCCTCATGCCTCTTTGACCATGACCTTCCATGAATATGAATAATTATTAGAGTCCATGAATACTATATATGAATACTATATATGGTCCTTTGTATGACCTCTATATTGATTCTCCTATTGAATTTCATCTTGGGGATAATTACTTCACAAGCATGCCCTTGGATGATAGCTTCAATATAAATGTATTTGATTCTTCTCTATTACCAACAAATTTTGTACTTCACGAATAAATGTTGAATTACAATTCCAAATTGGAGATCATTATTTTTCTATAATTGAACCTATATTTTATACAATCATGCCCTTAAATAACATTCCCCTTGATAATTATCATTATTTTTAATCCTCCCTAATAGCACTACCTTTTCATATCGAGGAGAATAACTTGGATCATTCCTCCATTTAGAAACTAATGATATCATCCACTCCCTCCATAGAAATACCAAGCATCAATTGGAACCCCTTTCCAAATTAAGGACTACTAAAATTGCCGCCAAATAATGTAAGATCATAAACAATTCGATGAATTTCATAACTCATGCTAAATCTGAAAATATTTTTTTAGCTTTAGTTTCATAGATGTAGGACTTTGAACTAGATATTTCGGTGCATTTGGATTATTCTCTTAGAAATGGTTACCTCGGTATAATCCTTAAATAGCATATACAATTAAGTTATCCCTTTGAAAAGTTACATCTAAACTCGTTTGCACATAAATTTACTGTAGGATATACTCTATTTGACATTGGGGCATTATCCATTCTTGCCTACTTTCCCAAGGTATAATCCTTAAATACCATATACAATAAAGTTATCCCTTTGAAAAGTTACATCTAAACTCGTTTGCACATAAATTTACTGTAGGATATACTCTATTTGACATTGGGGCATTATCCATTCTTGCCTACTTTCCCATGTTCGATGATGATAGAGCCTTCTTTTGCTAGGTTTCCCTAGAGTATAATCAGTTTTTTCATTTGGCACCCATCCTATGATTATTCCATAGTATTAAAATCCCTTCTAATGTGATATAATATTATGAGCCACAATATTATCCTTTTTCATCTCTTTTTGGTCATTCCCATATGGGCTTCCACCCATTTATTTGGTATTTTTCTACCATGCATTATGTTTTTTCACTTGCAACTATTTACTTATTTCTTCCTTTGGTATTTTCGACATGCATGTAAACCACCATCATTAGAGGAGGTACATCTCCGACTGATCCTAATGTTACTGCCTATTCACTGGACTACTTTCTTTTGTAGCATTATTTCTAATAGAATCAATTTTTTACATAAATGCACCTACTTCCTCTATGTACCATCATATATTGATTGATTCCTTTTCCAATATTCCCATAAGAGATGAAAAAAGGAAACAAAAAAAAGTGGGGACAGGGGAGAGAGATATTTCTTTTGTTGATCCATAAGTATAGGTTTCAGAGTGTGTCACACTTGAATGGAACATCCTTACATGAGTCACCACATGCATTCACATACTTTGGTCACTCACTTAATTAGACACGACTTGTATTTGTTTACTCATTTGCATCTAGTTGTCACTACTTTGATAATTAGTTGAATCATCATGTCCTTGGGTCATTTTAGTGGTTGTCTCCCAAGTACATTTTATGCTTTGAGTCACATTATGTGTCGAAATTTTCATGGGCTTGATATTATTTCCATACATCATCTCAACAATTTCCTTACTTAATGTTTGTTGGAAGGACTTTATCATGACCTTTCTTCCAATGGATTGATCCCTATTGACCACAACACCTATATGGGGATTAGTTAAGAGGATTGATTAACTTAGTGACAAATTTTCTCATTGGTGGTCCACCCCACATTTCGAAATACTTTTCCTCATTTAGCATTGATAAAATTAACCCTCTAAAAGTTTGACTTCAGTGTTTTTATTCTGATCCTTACGATTGTACCCATAACTTGGTACTCATCATTATCAATGGTGAGTTATCTTTCATCTGGTAGTGACCTCCATTATTAGTTATTGACTATATAGTTTCTCCCATGGTCAACTATGACACCTTATCCCATCAAAGAGATTTGTGCATCGATGTTTGTTTGTTTTAGGTATTAAATTACAATTTATTGGGTGTGTGTAGCTCAAACATTTAGATGATCATTTAATCTTGTTCACATGGAACATCCCAATATTGGGTCTCCTTTGTTCCAGATATTGTACACATAGGTTGTTGTTTTATTAGACAAATATAGATCACCATTCAATAGAGAATTGGAGCGTATGCATGTGAGACCTTTCCACTATTTGGTATTTTATGTCTAGACTTTCGTGTGTCCCATCTTAGTGATATAACTTCATCTTTTCTAGGAATGTATTGATGTATCCTAGCATAAATTGTCATCATGCATTTCCATATTATTAATTCTATTTTAACTAAGCCTATTCTCATGATGCCATGAAATTATTTTTACCTCAACTTGATTATATCCATATGAGCATGGGATGCCCAATCACTCAAATACTTTATTTTTTCTTATCTCGTTTCTTTTTTCTAGTGGTATTCGTATTCATGATTATTAGAACAATTATTCCATTTTGAATCCTTGGGAGTTCATTTGGATATTGTATAACTAATAACTTATTTTAGCTAGATAATTCTCTCCTAACCTCATACATTATAGGGCATATATGTTAACATACATTTTCCATGACCCTTGGGTATTTTTTTGTTGACATTTAAAAACATCACCACGTGAACTTTGAAAAGGGGTTCATATGTTACACAAACCTTAAGAAAATAGAAAATAGTGTTTAGCCTTTTTATTTTTATGAAGTGGACCAAATGTTTTAGATGTGCACACAATGGGGTAATTATATCCATTATTGATGAACACCCCCTCATAAAAATTTAAATAAATATGGAAAATCATTCCTTGTGAGCAATAAAAAGATTAAAATCCAAAAAAAAATAAAAATAAAAAATTAACATTTTTTTTTAGATTTCTATTTTTTATTATTAATTAAAGATGAAAAGTCTCCACAAAAATCCTCTCAATTAACTTTATAAAATAAATTCTTGTGATATTCATTATTAATTTTTTGGATAAAGTAAATCCATAATGGAGATATTGTGACTGGCCACTTGTGCTTCCAATATTGAAGACCAAGTGATTACCCTTTGAAGTTAGCATGAGGACCTACCTTGAAGCCTTTGGGAATGGAAGATAATATAAATACTCAAATAAGGTAAATTATGTAATTGACCTTACAAATTTCAATAGAATAGTCATATTTCCCCCTCCCAACCCTTGCTGCAAAACGCTCCCTACCCACCCCATATCTTACATGTCGTTTTTCTATGATTAATGGATTTTATTTGTATTTTTGGTTTTATATTTATCTAACAATTTAACAATTGGATCTTACTATGTGATAGAAACATATAAATGTTTTGGTTTCTTCTTTTTGTGTTGGACTACACCAAGAAGACCATTGTTTTGGTTTCTTCTTTGTGTGTTGGACTACACCAAGATGACCATTGAGAGTTTTGTCACTATTTCTGATCCTCCTTTAAACTCAAAATTAGAACTTGAGAAACACTAGAGGTTTAATTGTATCATTTCTTACTTGAGATTTAAAATATGTTTATGTGTTTACATTTCAAGTCCATTCCTATACAATGTGTATCTCTAACTACTTATTTAGGCATATATCCATTTACTAAATTAAGGGAAAGAAATGGAATGTGTTTACATTTCAATTCCATTCTTATACAATGTGTATCTCTAACTACTTATTTAGGCATATATCCATTTACTAAATTAAGGGAAAGAAATGGATGGTCTTCGAAGAAAAGGAATATGATTTCGAGTTTAGGTTCACCAAATTAGTAAAATAACATAGAAATGAAGGGGCAACTTTTCATGGTATATTTGGATTTTTATTCTATCCTATCTTCCCCTCCCTACCTATTGGGGCCCCTACTGTCTAGCATGTCATTTAGGGTAGTTTGGGGTCCCCTTCCTCAACTTCCATTAGGGGTATGCATGAATCCAAACTAGGGTTATCTATTATTGGATTGGGTAATCAATATATTAATCTACTTTGTTTTGTATTAACTACTAGAATTTACAATTAACACATACCCTTTGGGTTGGATGAATAATGATGTAGAGATAAAAGTTAATAAGCAATGCCATCTTAGATTTAATGTTAGTGGAAATTTTATTGATGAAATATAATTCTATGTAGTGCCTCTTGATGTCTACAATGTAGAGTTTCATAGCTCCTATATGTTTAGAAAATATTTTATGTTCATGACAAGAGAAATACAATAACACCATGGTAAATATTTCACCATCAATGCACACATTGGGCAGTCTAATATCTCTCTAGTGAGTGAACACTAGATGAAGTGATCAATCAACTCAACCAAGAAGTCTTGTGCTTCTTTTCTTGAGATGGAATACAAAAAGGCATTGTTTCAATAGGCACAAAGGAATCCTTTGAAGGATGTACAAAAAAATTTAAGCTCTAATTAGAAGATCTTTTGTAGGCATAGAAATAAATGTTCCAATATCCCAACGAATTCCACCCACAAAGCCAATGGAGGATGAGATACAAAATTACTCCCAAATTGGTTTTTACAAAATATAGGCCTATAAAAATATTCCATGTTAGACTATGATCAAGTGAAGAAGTAGTTGTGGTATTTCTTGGACCAAGGAGTCATCAAACAGAGTACCTTTCCATGTGGTTCCCCTGTAATTTTAATACCAAAAAAGGACAAAACTTAGAAAATTTTAATTGCATATAGATATATAAACAAGATCAATATCAATAATTGACATCCTTTATCCTTGCATCAATGACTTGTTAGATCAATTGTAGTATGGAAACTATTTCACTAAATGGCATTTGAAATATGGATATCATGTCTAAAATAAGAGAAGAAACTTGGAAGTTTTTCTTTAATATGAAGCAAGGTCTATATGAGTGTTTAGTAATAACTTTTGGTTTGAGTAATGTAATGACTACTTTTTTGTGTTTAATGGATGACGTGTTACATCCATTCATAAATTTCTTGTCATAGTTTACTTGGATGACATTTTTATCTTAAGTTCTACTTTGGAGGAGCATGTTCAAGTTTGAATCAGGTGTTGGAGACACTAAAGAAGATTCACCTGCTAGTAAACATAAAGAAGTGTGTATTTGGTGTACATGTGACATGTAATTGGTGGAGGTAAGTTAAAAATTGATCCTTCAAAGATAGATGTCATCCTTAAGTGGATCACTTCTACTAATTCCACAAATGTTTGGAGTTTTCTAGGAGTATCTCAATATTTAAGAAGTTCATAGCATCACTTTTAAGTGTTGGTAGTATTAATTCATGCAATAACATCGACAAGAAATTTTTATTAGGGTAGGACTCAACAGGGAGCCTTTGAAAAATTGAAATTGAATATAGTCAAGGCTTGGTTTTAACATTATCTAATTTGTAGAAGTCATTCAAGGTAAAAACTAATGCTAGTAGATATAGTGGATATAAATAAAAACCTTGTTCTTTGAAAGTGTTTCATTGAACTTTGTGATTCCAAGGGAAATCACCTTTTATAGAGATGTTAGATTCCTTAGTACATTCTAGAATTCATTATGGGAGAAACTAGACACTAAATTTAAGATATACATTGCATCCTACATGCAAAGTGATCGGCACAAAAAGGTAGTGAATAATACTTTTCTTTATCTTTTGAGAGGTTACAATGAGAACACTCCAAGTACATGGGATGAAAATTTGGTTTATATATAAAATTCCTATAACAAGGCTATCTAAACTTCTATCAATAATACCCATTTTGAATTTTGTTTTGGATATTTTCCACCATCACCATTGGATATAGTATATGGGCAACCTAAAGCAGGGGAAATAGCCCTAGCTAATGCATTGAAGTTATAAAATTTCATAGATTGCATAACGAAAATACACTTACATGTTTAGGAAAACTTGAAGAGGTCTCAAGAGAAATATAGGGGCATACATGATCAACACATGACTAATAAGACCTTCCCAAGTATGAGACAACGTTTGGTATCACCTTAATAAGGAATTGTTGCAAGGATATCGGAAGAAAATAAGTTCCCTGAGATATGGACCATTCAAAATATTGGAAAAGGTAGGAAACAATTCTTACAAACCCAATGTTCCACCTTATATGATAATTTACTATGTAGTAAATGCATAGAATTTTAAACTCTGTGAGCTATAAATGCTTTATAAGGATGAAGAGGGTCAATTTCTACCTCACATGGAAGATTTATCACCAAATGAACCTTCATAATAACTAGAGGAAATAATTATGTAGAAAAAGATTTAAAGGATGATCAGAGTCCAACTAGAACTTTGGGAGATGGGATTGAAGGGTTAACCACTAGCCAATGCTTAATGGAACTCCAAGGTTAAATATGAGGAATCATTTACTTATCTCTTTCAAAACTAAATAATTTGGAGACCATAAGCTTCCCAAAATACGAAGGGAGGATCCAAAATGGACCTACATAGTTTCCATACGACGTCATTGATGCTTTAAGGGATATAATATTTCATTTGAGATAAGTTTAGGTTGGTTTGGATAGGAAAGTGAAAACTACAAAAATAGGCCAAAATGGTAAATCCTCCATTTGAGGTCCAAATAAGTGTAATATTATAGACCTTAATGCCTAGATTTTAGGTCATCGATTATTATTTTCCATTCTATGGATCGATAAATTCTCAAAAGTGGTTTGATTTCAAAAAAAGGAGTTTATATGAGAAAGTTATGGCCCTAACAAGGTAACGATCCAAACATTCCCCACAGGTCCAAGTGGCAACCATTTTAGGGCACCAAAGTTCAAATATGTGAAGTTAGTGATGTGAGAAGTGTGAAGGGGATAGTAATATAGAATACATGCATAACATATCATAGAGCACTGTAAAAGACCATTATGTTTGATATGTTCATTATAAGCTTGGACAACTTTCTATTGTGTATTCTAATATCCATAATATAAGAAGAGAAAAAGAACAATCCATCATAATTACTTATTGGTTTTTCCCCATCAAAGTTCTAGGTTAATTTTTGTGTCTAATGTGTATGTCTTTTCTATTGTGGCTATGTTTAATATCATGGTGATTAAATAATGTAATTAGTGTTTTTTATTTTTATGCTAAAAGCACAATAAAGACACAAAGAGCATAAGGAGAACATGTTGAAAATATGAAACAAGTAGGGAGACACTAAGAATCATCATCTTCAATTGCTAATTTTTGAAAATCATGAACATTTATTACCATGTGAATGGTTTAGAGCAATTGTTTCTTGGGTTGCAAAGCTTACAAGTCAACACACTAATTGCAAAAGAAACTTGAAGAAGATGGAAAAAACATAGTAAAAAGACTATACATCAACAATTAACACACTAATCACCATAGGCTTTGTTGGTGACCATGACTAAATGGAAATGTAAACAAAATTCCAACATTCAATACTTTTTATTTTGCTTAATTGTAATTCTTAGATTAAATGATAATTCACCCATTCTTCAAATTTGTAAGAAAATAAAAAATCAATTTTCAATACACTAATAGTAAAAACAAATTATCATATTAATAAGATATTTCCCATCATTAAAAATAAACTTTTGAATATATACTTTTTTAATAATCTATATTTATAATAAAATTTAATTATCAATTTTAAAGAAATTAAAAATAACTTTAAAAATATGATTTATTATTATCTTTTAAAAATAAAATAACTTTAAAAATATGATTTATTATTATCTTTTAAAAAAATAAAATTTTAAAAATAAAATTTCTAAATATGTGAATTTTTTATAATCTATGTTTAATAATTAGTATAACTTTTCAAAGCATGGTTTACTATTATCTTATCTTGTAAAATATTTAAAATCTTATTTTTGAAATTTTCTTTACTTTATTATAACTTATAAATTGACTGCATCAAGATACATGGATTGTACATTTAAAATGAGAATGTTTAAATCCAAAATTTTGTATGTAACACATTTTTATGTAAATTTATATGTAACACATATTTTTATAAGTAATTTTTTTTTATTTAAGAAAAAAACAAATTTATATTATCTTTTCACATCATTGGAGATTTTAAGATATTGGGTTAAATAAATTTAAATGTATTAATGTTGATATCTTACAAATAAGTTATTGGACATTTCAAGATATTGGTTTAATAAATTTAAAAATTAAGATTAATATTGATATCTTATAAAGATTTAAATTTTGATGAGAAATTGTTAAATATGTAAATTAGATTTGAGTAATTATTTTCGTATAATTCTAATGTTTCAAGAGCTTTTTAGCATGATGTATTTATTTTTACATTCATTAAACAACAAAAAAATAGTAATTTACTGTAAATTTATATTGCCAAATTCCAGTTACAAAATCATTTGATAGAAGAGTTAAACAACACCATAACCATCAATTTTTAAACGCACATGTATGGGTAGAGAAAGTGACCTTGTCATCAATGGTAACCTTGCAATGTGCTGGGAAATGGTGCGGAAATTGTGTCTGATCCTTTGCATTATTCAATGAATGTAAATGCTGGAGTCTGGGATTTGCGTTCGTTAGGAGAACGAGTCCCAAATTACAATTTGCTTCTTCCAATCACTAATACATCTTGACACGTATATTCAACAGAGAGAGGGGATCTAACGTATCTGATACAACTACAACAAAGTCCAATGGAGTATAATCTATATTAAGTTAGCAATCTCAGTTCTCTAGCCGCCAGGAGAAGGCAACATTGATCATTTATAATAGCGATTGGAGTTTAGGGGAAGTTACTCTGGGTGGGTTTTTGAAGACATCATTCAGATATGAATTCAAATTTCGCCACGAAAATTTTCATGAACAAACCTTGGCCGAGACGAGGAATTCATAATCTTGCTAACAATATTAGGATTGCTCCTGCAACTTATCGCTTATGTTTAAAAAGGTTGCCATTGTGCAATATGGCATTGAATGAAAGATCTCACCAGACAGAAGCAGAAAAAGGGTGGGAGAAAGAGGATCAGGAAAATATTGACGAACCTTTGCAGTCAAAGTTGGCATCTGAGTTAATGAAAATGGATGAAAGCCAGAGAAAAGTGTCTGAAAAGGCAGCCATGAAGAAGGCTGAAGGATATGCATATTTGTTTGCTGCGATTGCGTCCAGTGTTGGGATCACTGCCATGGAACAATTTACTCTCGTTTTGTTTGGCAAGTGCAGGTAATTGCATGGAGAGAGATTAGTTGTTCTACTGCTTTTCTGTGGAAAATGTTTGTGTATATTCCAATAAATTATAACATAGGTTTATAGGATTGTTGTTTAAGATAGGTTTATCCGATTGTTGTTTCAGACACTGGAGAAATAGAAGTATGTATCCATTACTGCTCATAGAGGAGTATTCTACAATTCAGTATTAGGTGGATGTGTGATTTTTTTGTATAAATTCAATGTGGAGTTTACATGTATCACTTTTAAATAATAATAATAAAAATTAAGTAAATGAAAATTGTATATATCCCCTATCCCTATAACCAGTTTTAAAGTGCATAAAGAAAAGTTTACATTAGAAATTTGAGTCCTTCATAGGTTTAATAGAACCAGAGTTAAGATGAGTCTATGCCTATATTACTAAAGTAATAAAATAGAAAACCCTATAGGCAAACTTCATTTTTTATTGAATTAAATAGAATATGATCTCGCAGCTTGAATGATTATAATTGAACTTTTACCCTTACATCTTTGGAGAAATGACTGACCACAAGTGAATTTCTTGATGTTGTTCTCCTCCAGGGTGGGGAGGTTTCTTTCACAGAGATGTTTGGCACATTTTCTCTTGCTGTTGGAGCAACGGTAAGACTGATTACATTTGGGAAAAAATATGTTTTTTCCCTTTTTATCAGAGATAATATCTGATCGAATCTAGTGATTTTACTGAACGAAATGATAAAATTCTAATGCAGGTTGCAATGGAGGCCTGGGCTCGATGGGCACATCGAGCTCTCTGGCATTCTTCCTTATGGAGTATGCACGAGGTACATGTTTTCCTATGTGAAATTATTAGATCTGCAATTCTTAGATCCAGGATTGCCTGAAACAATCATATGGACATGAAATGATCTATATTCAATCAGGTTTCTTGTCTGGTGGATTCCATTGCACTATATATATCTGTACTTACATGCGTTCAAAAATCAACATGAACATTTTCTGAAAATTGGTTTGTCATGTACAATTCCCTAATTAGCATCAATAATTAATTGATTAAAAGTTTTTTTAAACTGTTCAGTGTTAACATGGGTTTGTGGCAGTCCCATCACAGACCAAGAGAAGGTCCCTTTGAGCTGAATGATGT
>JASDQU010500375.1:187583-202715 GCA_032191745.1 Picea mariana
AAGGATGTATTGATGTATCCTAGCATAAACTGCCATCATGTATTTCCATATTATTAATTCTATTTTAACTAAGCCTCTATTCTCATGATGCCATGAAATTATTTTTACCTCAACTTGATTATATCCATATAATCCTGGGATGCCCCAATCACTCAAATACTAGAGAATTGGAGGGTATGCATGTGAGACCTTTCCACAATTTGTTATTTTATGTCTAGTTCGTGTGTCCTATCTTAGTGATATAACTTCATCTTTTCTAGGGATGTATTGATGTATCCTAGCATAAACGGTCATCATGTGTTTCCATATTATTAATTCTATTTTAACTAAGCCTATTCTCATGATGACATGAAATTATTGTTACCTTAACTTGATTATATCCATATGAGCATGGGATGCCCCAATCTCTCAAATACTTTATTTTTTCTTACCTCGTTTCTTTTTGAAGTGGTGTTCTTATTCATGGTTGTTAAAACAATTATTCCATTTTGAATCCTTGGGAGTTCATTTGGATATTGTATAACTAGTGACTTATTTCAGCCAGATAATTTTCTCCTAACCTCATACATTAAATGACATATATGTTAACATACATTTTCCATGACCCCTAGGTATTTGTTGACATTTAAAAACATCACCACGTGAAATTTGAAAAGGGAATCATATGTTACACAAACCTTAAGAAAATAGTGTTTAGCCTTTTTTATTTTGATGAAGTGGACCAAATGTTTTAGATGTGCACACAATGGGGTGATTATATTCATTATTGATGAACACCCCTGATAAAAATTCAAATAAATATTGAAAATCATTCTTTGTGAGCAATAAAAAGATTGAAATCCACTTAAAAAATAAATAGAAAGTCACATTTCTACCTTAAGAAAATAGTGTTTAGCCTTTTTTATTTTGATGAAGTGGACCAAATGTTTTAGATGTGCACACAATGGGGTGATTATATTCATTATTGATGAACACCCCTGATAAAAATTCAAATAAATATTGAAAATCATTCTTTGTGAGCAATAAAAAGATTGAAATCCACTTAAAAAATAAATAGAAAGTCACATTTCTACCTTAAGAAAATAGTGTTTAGCCTTTTTTATTTTGATGAAGTGGACCAAATGTTTTAGATGTGCACACAATGGGGTGATTATATTCATTATTGATGAACACCCCTGATAAAAATTCAAATAAATATTGAAAATCATTCTTTGTGAGCAATAAAAAGATTGAAATCCACTTAAAAAATAAATAGAAAGTCACATTTCTTTCTAGATTTCTATCTTCTATTATCAATTAAAGATGCAAAGCCCCCATAAAAATCTTCTCGATTAACTTTATAAAATAAATTATCGTGGTATTCATTATTAATCTTTTGAATAAAATAAATCCATAATGGAAATATTGTGATTGCCCACTTGTGCTTTCAAAAGACCAAGTGATTACCCTTTGAAGTTAGCATGAGTACCTACCTTGAAGCCTTTAGGGGAATGGAAGATAATATAAATACTCAAATAAGGTAAATTATGTAATTGACCTTACAAATTTCAATAGAATAGTTATATTTCCCCCTCCCAACCCCTGTTGCAAAACCTTCCTTACCCACCCCATATTTTACATGTCGTTTTTCTATGATTAATGGATTTTATTTGTATTTTTGGTTTTATATTTATTTAACAATTTAACAATTGGATCTTATTATGTGATAGAAACATATATAAATGTTTTGGTTTCTTCTTTGTGTGTTGGACTACACCAAGAAGATCATTGTTTTGGTTTCTTCTTTGTATGTTGAACTACACCAAGATGACCACTGGGAGCTCTATCACTATTATTTCTTATCCTCCTTTAAACTCAAAATTAAAACTTGAGAAACACCAGAGGTTTAATCGTATCATTTCTTACTTGAAATTTAAAATATGTTTGTGTGTTTACATTTCAATTTCATTCATATACAATGTGTATCTCTAACTTCTTATTAGGCATATATCCATTTACTAAATTAAGGGGAAGAAATGCATGGCCTTCGAAGAAAAGGAATATGATTTCGAGTTTAAGTTCACCAAATTAGTAAAATAACATAGAAATGAAGGGGAAACCTTTCATGGTATATTTGAATTTTTATTCTATCCTATCTTCCCCTCCCTACCTATTAGGGCCCCTACTGTCTAGCATGTCGGTTAGGGTACTTTGGGGTCCCCTTCCTCAACTTCCATTAGGGGCATTCATGAATCCAAACTAGGGTTATCTATTATTGGATTGGGTAATCAATATATTAATCTACTTTGTTTTGTATTAACTACTAGAACTTACAATCAATACATACCCCCTTTGAGTTGGATGAATAATGATGTAGAGATAAAAGTTAATAAGCAATGCCATCTTAAATTTAATGTTAGTGGAAATTTTATTGATGAAATATAATTCTATGTAGTGCCTCTTGATGTCTACAATGTAGAGTTTCATAGCTCCTATATGTTTTTAAAGGATTTTATGTTCATGACAAGAGAAATACAATAACACTTAATAAAGCATGGTAAATATTTCACCATCAATGCACACATTGAGTAGTCTAATATCTCTCTAGTGAGTGAACACTAGATGAAGTAATCAATCAACTCAACCAAGAAGTTTTGTACTTCTTTTCTTGAGATAGAACCCAAAAAAAGGCATTGTTTCAATAGACGTAAAGGAATCCTTTGAAGCATGTACAAAAGAATTTAAGCTCTAATTAAAAGATCTTTTGTAGCAATAGAAATAAATGTTCCAATATCCCAACGAATGCCACCCACGAAGCCAATGGAGGATGAGATACAAAATTACTCCCAAATTGGTTTTTACAAAATATAGGCCTATAAAAATATTCCATGTTAGAGTATGATCAAGTGAAGAAGTAATTGTGGTATTTCTTGGAGCAAGGAGTCATCAAACAAAGTACCTTTCCATGTGGTTCCCCTGTAATTTTAATATCAAAAAAGGACAAGACTTAGAGAATTTTAATTGCATATAGATATATAAACAAGATCAATATCAATAATTGACATCCTTTATCCTTGCATCAATGACTTGTTAGATCAATTGTAGTATTCACTAAATGAGATTTGAAATATGGATATCATGTCTAAAATAAGAGAAGAAACTTGGAAGTTTTTCTTTAATATGAAGCAAGGTTTGTATGAGTGTTTAGTAATAACTTTTGGTTTGAGTAATGTAATGACTATTTTTTTGTGTTTAATGGATGATGTGTTATATCCATTCATAAATTTCTTGTCATAGTTTACTTGGATGACATTTTTATCTTAAGTTTTACTTTGGAGGAGCATGTTCAAGTTTGAATCAAGTGTTGGAGACACTAAAGAAGATTCACCTACTAGTAAACATAAAGAAGTATGTATTTGGTGTACATGCAACATGTAATTGGTGGAGGTAAGTTAAAAATTGATCCTTAAAAGATAGATGTCATCTTTAAGTGGATCACTTCTACTAATTCCACAAAGGTTTGGAGTTTTCTAGGAGTATCTCAATATTTAAGAAGTTCATAGCATCACTTTTAAGTGTTGGTTGTATTAAGTCATGCAATAACATCGAAAGGAATTTTTTATTAGGATAGGACTCAAGAGAGAGCCTTTGAAGAATTGAAATTGAATATAGTCAAGGCTTGGTTTTAACATTATCTAATTTGTAGAAGTCATTCAAGGTAAAAACTAATGCTAGTAGATATAGTGGATATAAATAAAAACATTGTTCTTTGAAAGTGTTTCATTGAACTTTGTGATTCCAAGGGAAATCACCTTTTATAGATATGTTAGATTCCTTAGTGCATTCTAGAATTCATTATGGGAGAAACTAGACACTAAATTTAAGATATCCATTGCATTCTACATGCAAAGTGATTGGCACAAAAAGGTAGTGAATAATACTTTTCTTTATCTTTTGAGAGGTTACAATGAGAACACTCCAAGGACATGGGATGGAAATTTGGTTTATATATAACATTCCTATAACAAGGCTATCTAAACTTCTTTCGATAATACCCATTTTGAATTTCGTTTTGAATATTTTCCACCATCACCATTGGATATAGTATATGGCAACCTAAAGCAGGGAAAATAACCCTAGCTAATGCATTGAAGTTATAAAATTTCATAGATTGCATAAGGAAAATACACTTACATGTTTAGGAAAACTTGAAGAGGTATCAAGAGAAATATAGGGGCATACATGATCAACACATGACTAATAAGACCTTCCCAAGTATGAGACAATGTTTGGTATCACCTTAATAAACAATGGTTGCAAGGATATGGGAAGAAAATAAGTTCCCTGAGATATGGACCATTCAAAATATTGGAAAAGGTAGGAAACAATTCTTACAAACCCAATGTTCCACCTTATATGATAATTTATTATGTAGTAAATGCATAGAATTTTAAACTCTGTGAGCTATAAATGATTTATAAGGATGAAGAGGGTCAATTTCTACCTTGCATGGAAGATTTAGCACCAAATGAACCTTCATAACCTTCATAATAACTATAGGAAATAATTATGTAGAAAAAGATTTAAAGGATGATGAGAGTCCAACTAGAACTTTGAGAGATGGGATTGAAGGCTTAACCACTAGCCAATGCTTAATGGAACTCCAAGGTTAAATATGAGGAATCATTTCCTTATCTCCTTCAAAACTAAATAATTTGGAGACCATAAGCTTCCCAAAATCTGAAGGGATGATCCAAAATGGACCTACATAGTTTCCATATGACATCATTGATGCTTTAAGGGAGATAATATTTCATTTGAGATAAGTTTAGGTTGGTTTGGATAGGAAAATTAAAACTACAAAAACAAGCCAAAATGGTAAATCCTCCATTTGAGGTCCAAATAAGTGTAATATTATAGACCTTAATGCCTAGATTTTAGGTCATCCATTATTATTTTCCATTCTATGGATTGATAAATTTTCAAAGGTGGTTTGATTTCACAAAAAGGATTTCATATGAGAAAGTTACGGCCCTAACAAGGTAACGATCCAAACATTCCCCACAGGTCCAAGTGGCAACCATTTCAGGGCACCAAAGTTCAAATGTGTGAAGTTAGTGATGTGAGGAGTGTGAAGGGGATAGTAGTATAGAATACATGCATAACATATCATAGAGAACTGTAAAAGACCATTATGTTTGATATGTTCATTGTAATCTTGGACAACTTTCTATTGTGTATTCTAATATCCATAATATAAGAAGAGAAAAAGCACAATCCATCATAATTACTTATTGGTTTTTCCCTATCAAAGTTTTAGGTTAATTTTTGTGTCTAATGTATATGTCTTTTCTATTGTGGCTATGTTTAATGTCATGGTAATTAAATAATGTAATTAATGTTTTTTATTTTTATGCTAAAAGCACAATAAAGACACAAAAAAACATAAGGAGAACATGTTGAAAATATGGAACAAGTACGGAGACACTAAGAATCATCATCTTCAATTGCTAATTTTTGAAAATCATGAATATTTATTACCATATGAATGGTTTAGAGCAATGGTTTCTTGGGTTGCAAAGCTTACAAGTCAACACACTAATTGCAAAAGAAACTTGAAGAAGATGGAAAAAACATAGTAAGAAGACTATACATCAACAATTAACACAATAATCAATGTAGACTTTGTTGGTGGAAATGTAAACAAAATTCCAACATTCATTTATTTTGCTTAATTGTAATTCTTAGATTAAATGATAATTCACCCATTCTTCAAATTTGTAAAAAAATAAAAAATCAATTTTCAATACACTAATAATAAATTTTTTTTATCATATTAATAAGATGTTTCTCATCATTAAAAATAAACTTTTGAATATGTTCTTTTTTAATAATCTATATTTGATAATAAATTTTAATTATCAATTTTAAAGAAATTAAAAATAACTTTAAAAATATGATTTGTTATTATCTTTTAAAAAAAGAAAATTTGAAAAATATGATTTATTATTATCTTTTAAAAATAAAAAAAAATTAAAAATAAAATTTCTAAATATATGAATTTTTTATAATCTATGTTTAATAATTAGTATAACTTTTCAAAACATGGTTTACTATTATCTTATCTTGTAAAATATTTAAAATTTTATTTTTGAAATTTTCTTTACTTTATTATAACTTATAAATTGACTGCATCAAGATACATGGATTGTACATTTAAAATGAGAATGTTTAAATCCAAATTTGGTATGTAACACATTTTTATGTAAATTTATATGTAACACATATTTTTATAAGTAACTTCTTTTTATTTAAGAAAAAAATAAATTTATATTATGTTTTCACATCATTGGAGATTTTAAGATATTGGGTTAAATAAATTTAAATATATTAATGTTGATATCTTACAAATGAGTTATTGGATATTTCAAAATATTAGTTTAATAAATTTAAAAATAAAAATTAATGTTGATATCTTATAAAGATTTAAATTTTGGTGAGAAATTATTAGATATGTAGATTAGATTTGAGTGATTATTTTTATATAATTTTAATGTTTCAAGAGTTTTTTAGCATGATGTATTTATTTTTACATTCAAAAATAGATTTTAAACAACGAAAAAATAGTAATTTGTTCCAATTACAAAACAATTTGATAGAAGAGTTAAACAACACCATAACCATCAATTTTTAAACGCGCATGTATGGGTAGAGAAAGTGACCTTGTCATCAATGGTAACCTTGCAATGTGCTGGGAAATGGTGCGGAAATTGTGTCTGATCCTTTGCATTATTCAATGAATGTGAATGCTGGAGTCTCGGATTTGCGTTCGTGAGGAGAACGAATCCCAAATTACAATTTGCTTCTTCCAATCACTAATACATCTTGACACGTATATTCAACAGAGAGAGGGGATCTAACGTCTCTGATACAACTACAACAAAGTCCAATGGAGTATAATCTATATTAAGTTAGCAATCTCAGTTCTCTAGCCGCCAGGAGAGAAGGCAACATTGATCATTTATAATAGCGATTGGAGTTTAGGGGAAGCTACTCTGGGTGGGTTTTTGAAGACATCATTCAGATATGAATTCAAATTTCGCCACGAAAATTTTCATGAACAAACCCTGGCCGAGACGAGGAATTCATAATCTTGCTAACAATATTAAGATTGCTCCTGCACCTTATCGCTTATGTTTAAAAAGGTTGCCATTGTGCAATATGGCATTGAGTGAAAGATCTCACCAGACAGAAGCAGAAAAAGGGTGGGAGAAAGAGGATCAGGAAAATATTGACGAACCTTTGCAGTCAAAGTTGGCATCTGAGTTAATGAAAATGGATGAAAGCCAGAGAAAAGTGTCTGAAAAGGCAGTCATGAAGAAGGTTGAAGGATATGCATATTTGTTTGCTGCGATTGCGTCCAGTGTTGGGATCACTGCCATGGCAGTAGGAACAATTTACTCTCGTTTTGTTTGGCAAGTGCAGGTAATTGCATGGAGAGAGATTAGTTGTTCTACTGCTTTTCTGTGGAAAATGTTTGTGTACAATAAATTATAAGATAGGTTTATAGGATTGTTGTTTAAGATAGGTTTATTTTCAGACACTGAAACAACAGTAGAGAAATAGAAGTCTGTATCTGTGTATAGAGGAGTATTCTAAGGTCCAGTCCAGTATTAAGTGGATGTGTGATTTTTTGTCTAAATTTAATGTGGAATTCACATGTATCACTTTTAAATAATAATAGTAAAAATTAAGTTAATGAAAATTGTATATATCTCCTATCCTTATAACTAGTTTTAGAGTGCACAAGGAAGGGTTTACACTAAAAATTTGATCCCTCCATAAACTTAATAAAACCAGAGTTAAGATGGGTCTATGCCTATATTACTAAAGTAATAAAATAATAAAATAGAAAACCCAATAGGCAAACTTCATTTTTTATTGAATTAAATAGAATATGATCTCGCAGCTTGAATGATTATAATTGAACTTTTTACCCTTACATCTTTGGAGAAATGACTGACCACAAGTGAATTTCTTGATGTTGTTCTCCTCCAGGGTGGGGAGGTTTCTTTCACAGAGATGTTTGGCACATTTTCTCTTGCTGTTGGAGCAACGGTAAGACTGATTACATTTGGGAAAAAATATGTTTTTTCCCTTTTTATCAGAGATAATATCTGATCGAGTCTAGTGATTTTACTGAACGAAATGATAAAATTCTAATGCAGGTTGCAATGGAGGCCTGGGCTCGATGGGCACATCGAGCTCTCTGGCACTCTTCCTTATGGAGTATGCACGAGGTACATGTTTTCCTATGTGAAATTATTAGATCTGCAATTCTTAGATCGAGGATTGCCTGAAACAATCATATGGACATGAAATGATCTATATTCAATCAGGTTTCTTGTCTGGTGGATTCCATTGCACTATATATATCTGTACTTACAAGCGTTCAAAAATCAACATGAACATTTTCTGAAAATTGGTTTGTCATGTACAATTCCCTAATTAGCATCAATAATTAATTGATTAAAAGTTTTTTTAAACTGTTCAGTGTTAACATGGGTTTGTGGCAGTCCCATCACAGACCAAGAGAAGGTCCCTTTGAGCTGAATGATGTGTTTGCTATTATTAATGCTGTCCCGGCCATTGCCCTCTTATCATATTGATTTTTCAACAAAGGCTTTGTACCAGCCCTCTGCTTTGGTGCTGTAAGTGCTCATCCCAATGTCCCAAACTGATACTGAAATTCTTATGATTTTCCTTTAAAACATAAATTGTTGCAACAGTCTGGGACTCATTGAGAAGATAAGATTAGGGTTTCAAGCAAATCAGTATCAGTTTTGTGATGGGAATGTGTGGATAATTTGTTTTTCAGGGCCTGGGGATCACTGTATTTGGCATGGCATATATGTTTGTGCATGATGGCCTCATTCATCGTCGTTTTCCAGTTGGACCTATTGTAGATGTTCCATACCTTCAGAGGGTTGCAGCTGCACATCAGGTTTGTTCTTCCCTTGTCAACAAGAAAAAACTCAGAAGATGAAGTAAATAAAGCTGATCATATACCAATGTTGGAATTCAATTGCAGCTCCACCATGCAGATAAGTTCAATGGAGTTCCTTATGGTATCTTCCTGGGACCCAAAGTGAGTCATTTGATTGGGGCCCTGCTCGATTTTTTTAGTCAATCAACTTTTCTTGTTCTGTTCCAATGATCTATTACTGAACTACCCATTGGTCCATATTGCAGGAGCTGGAAAAGGTGGGAGGGGTTGAAGAGCTTGACAAATTAGTCAAGGCCAGAAATAACAATGTCAAGCGCTCTACAGAATCTGCGAACACTTCATGAATTCCACAATCTAATTTTTTCTCACTGTAGAGTCATTCCCGTACTTATACATCATAAGGTACACCTCTAAAGAGTTAGCTCAACTGATAGTGGTCAACATTATTAGGCATTTTATGTTAAACATATTGTATAAGTTTAAGGAACTGAATTGATAGTGATCAAGATCACTAAGCATTAATTAATTCAATAAAAATAAACGCACTAGTTTACACAAACATGTCGACATTATCATAATATTTTAACATTGGAGTGTACAGTTCGTAGACGTCAAGTCAACTAACATGCTAACATGTGATGTGATAAATACCAAACTTATCTCCATACCACGCTCTGGAACATGGGAATCTTTCGGCACGTGCACTTTAGAGACAAACCCTCTTAATCGGAATCTGCCAAATTTTCCAACATAGCTTGATACTTTAACCATAGTGGAAAAACCTGCCATTATTCACTTGCCCATCAATAATGAGCAGTCATTACTGGCTGTGTCAGTATTCACTTGCCCATCAATAATGATCGGTCATTACTGGCTGTTATAGAAGAATACAATGATTAGTAACTTGTAAATCAATAATGAGACAGTTATTATTGGCTGTTATAGAAGAATACAACTTGTAAATCAATAACGAAGAATACAACTTGTAAATCAATAATGAGACAGTCATTACTGGTTGCTATACAAGAATATAAGTTGATAGCTAAATATCTGGCAGTTGCATTTTAGAGGGAAAATTTTTTAATTTGAATCTGCCAATTTTTTCAACATAGCTTGATACTTTAATTATAGTGGAAAAACATGTCATAATTCACTTTTTAATCAACAATGAAACAGTTATTACTAGCTGCTATTGGAGAATACAAGCTAATAGCTCAATATCTATACAAGGAAGTACATGCACTTTAAAGGTAAAAATGAAAATCTGCCAAATTTTCCAACTAAACTTGATACTTTAATCATAATAAAAAAATCTATCATAATTCATTTGTCAACCAATAATAAGATAATCATTACTAACTACTATCAAATAATACAAGCTATAACTCAATAGCTATACAAAGAGAACCAAAATTTTATTTTTACTTTTTATATAATTAGAATTTTTTTATATATATAATCTATAAGCTATAACTGAATAGTCTATAGCTATACAAAGAGAACCAAAATTTTATTTTTACTTTTTATATAATTATAATTTTTTTATATATATAATCTATAAGCTATAACTGAATAGTCTAGAAGAACAATTCTAGACTCCACTCACAATTTACGATTTGACTCCTAATTCTCTTAGCCTCAATAAAAGTCTTTAATTAATCAAATTTTGATAAAGTTGTGAAGTCTCAACATGTAGGTTTAATATTGAGTTTTGTAATATGAACTTGCTTCAAACACGTTTTTTCAAAATTTGTAGTTTTATTTGTTGACAGTTTTTATAGAGATGAATTCACATAAAATAAGGGATTAGTTAATTTCATGTTATTAGAATATAAATGTATGTATAAAGTCAAATGATCATGTACTATAAGATTTAATATAAATATTTTGAGAAGACTTTCTCATCATATTATTTTATTCAATTCTTTGATTTCAACATATTCTTTATATAAAAGATAATTCACAATTACATTGAATCTATTTTATTTGACATTCACATGGAAACATATAAGTAATCTCTCAATGTTATCAAAAACCTATCATGAAAAATTACTCTATAAACAAATTCTTATATACGCTTGTTTAATTTTGTAGAAGTGAAGAGCTCTTTTACTTGATGGAAAGTAAGAAGATAGAAAATTCCCTAGGCTAAACCAAATGGGGCTCTTCAAACTTAAATAATGTGTGCAACCCATTCAAGAAGGATCATGATGACATTTTATATAAAGAGGTGTTACTACCAAATTATGCCTATATATAATCTTCAATAATATAGAGAAAACCTAGAAAACCCTCTTCAAATTCCCTTTAAAAGGCCATTTTTTTTCACAAAAAGGAATGGACAGAACACTATAGGACATGTGTGTGGGCATGCTTAAGGAAGCTTGCATGTAGTGTGTGGGTTGTCCTTATGTACGACATGCACATCTCTTCAACCTGTATGGAAAATTTTCTAATTTTTTTCTAGAAAATTTTGCAAGTACTTGAAAGAAACTAGGTTTTTAACTAAGGTTTAGGCTAACTAGAAGGTCAGGATAATGACTCTAAACAAAGGTTCTAATTATTCCATGCAACTTGGATATTTAATTAAAAATTATAGGGAATCCAAACCCCAAGGAAAAATTTTGAACAACAAAAAAATATCTACAGTGCTTTTCTGAATTTCCAAAATATCATACTTTTTTATTCAATGAATGTGGATGTCCTCATTTATATGTCTTTAGCTTCTAGCTTGATCCAAGATATTCTTGCACATTTATCTCCAAATTATTCTTGCTAATTGAATTGAGCTTATTAGTTGAGCACCTTACCATATTCTAAGGGCACTCTTTTTATCGTTGAACCCACAAAGGCTATAAGTGATGGGATCCATCCTCTTCACCAATGGATTGTATAAATATTCAACAAGAACCTTGACCACAACTAAGCTTGATTAGGACTTCAACACAATTATACCAAACTCTTCACCATGAAATTTTTTTAGCATTAAACCAACCATCTAACAATACAGTGCATAAGGCACCCCCCATGGCCAACCTTCCTCTTCTTTTATAATACTTGTGTAAGATGTCACATGTCTTCCCATGTATAATTCCTAATTTTTAATTCATTGATATTCCTGTTATTTACCCAACCACATGCCTCTCCCATGTATAATTTATAACTAGCCTATATGCATATTATTCACCCAAATCCCAACTTCCTTTTCTTTTTTTTTGTCTTTTTTTTCTCATTCATATTCTTTCTTATCTTTTCCAACTCTCTTAGGTGTGTGCACTTGATAATTCACTTTTTAATTAAATAAAACCTCTAAAATAGGAGATGAACTATTTCTATTAATGCATATCTCTAGTTTTTAGTTTGCATTCAATTTTTTACAACAAAATCAAATCTATTTTATCCATACATGTCCTCTCTTGCTAAATAAGTGCAAACTAACTATAAGAATAATAATTTCATGAGTTCATTTTATTATTCAAAATGTATCCTTTCCATATGCCATTTATTTAAATGATAATATTTCTCATAATAATAATTATCAATCTATTAACAAGGGTGAGGCCATGATCACTCAGACCCTTCTCAACCTGTACCAAGAGTGAGATCATGTTTTCTCCAACCCTAAAGTACACATATTTTCATGGTGGTGGATCTGATGTAACATATGTGTGGCCTCATTAACTCCAACTCATTTACTCTAGGTAAGAGACTAATGTCCACTAAGGAAAAGATATTTCATTCTTGTTATGCACCCCTCAACTAAGCCTTGTGAGCAACTGAAACGGTGACCCTCCCTCATGATAGCATGTAACCTCTTGGGTGAGCATGAGAATTATCCATTCCATTACATGGAAAGAGCTGCTAATAAGAAGCAATAAGGATGTTACTTATCATCTCTTGATAGTACACATGCCACACCACCTTCATACAACTGTTACTCATATATAAACTTAATTAGCGATATTCATCCCTACATTTGCACACATCTAGAGGCACATATCAAATAACATTGTCCAAATAAAATATAAATAACAATCATATGTTTGCAACACAAAATCTATATTGAGTCATTATTTTCATTATCCCAACTTTGATCCATATAACTTAACTTACCTAATAATACATGCACTTATAAGTTGTGCATGTCACACATCACAAATCATTAGTACTCAATCATGTAATTCATGTGTATTCATTATCAAACAAAATCACAAGTCTATGCACTCAATCATAATATCCATTAATACCAAGTAGTTCTCAATATACTCATGGTTCATACGTAATCATCACATGAAGTATTAGTCAAAAATCATGTCAACCAAAAGAGTTTTAAACATAAATTTAACCAAACTACATCCATCAACAAAACCAAATCTTTTACACATTTAAATGCTCTCAAAAATAATAATATCATAACAAGTCTACTTCAAAAAGAGACATTACGATAATCTAAAGCCAAAGTCTATTAAGATTCTAACATTATGCACTCTATAATATTAAGAAACTTGCATGATGAGATGCAAACCATTTTAAGTCAAAATACTTTGAAAGAGAGGATGTTATTTTCGAAAAGAAGCCACTACAATGAAACGTGATAAAACCTAATTAAGCTCACGATTACAGAAAATTGTGAGAATAGAGAGATAGAGAAAATCAACCCATAGGAATCGAACAATTGTGTTTAACCATCTCTATGAAGTAATACAAGATTAAAACGTTGAGAAATTGTAGAACTCCATTAGTTAAATTTTCAACACATATTTTTAAATAATCATATCCACAAGCTCAAATGGAAACAAGAGAGTTGACTAGCCTTTGATAGAAATCCCAACTTAACTCAAACCATCTAACCAATCAAGCTTTAATGAAAAATGGTGGTATCCAAGATTATAAGTTAAATTATATATATCAAACTTTAATTGTATGCGTATGTTTACAACTTCGATGTATGACTACAATGATTAGATACACTCTTCCACATAATTATATGTTGTTAAATTTAGAGATTCTATTAAGTTCTTTCCAATTTACTAGACAATAATAGCATAAGTAGGATCACTGAGAGAAACACAATCACAAGGTACACAACCTTTTATCCTAGGAAACCCTCACGGGGGAGAAAACCCAACAAAAAATTTCTTAATATAGATTTCCAATACAATGCCAAGATAAAAGACCAAACACTAGAGAATATCCAAGACTGAGCAATGCACCTCTCTCTTCTCCTTCTTCTAACTGCAACTTCCTTCAAAATTGCACACTAGATGAGTGACTTGAGTGAGTGAGTGAATGAGGTGCTAGCCTTTCTTATTTATACTAGCTCGGAAGTGCTATGGTTGTGTTTTTTCATCAAGCAGGGCCGACTTCTTCAACTAGTGGCTAAAACCACTTTAATTAGCCCTAGGGGATGACTTCTCAATTAGCATCATGTAAACATGCTTTGACCAATCCAGAATATGGGATTTGGTCATACATAAGTCTCGACATGATCAATCCACAAAATGGGATTGGTTTATTTAATAATAACTCAATTATAATTATAATATACTTCGCAGTTACAATATTTCAACACTCCCCCTTAACAAACTGCGGATGGGGTGCCACCTGGTCAGTGTCAGAGGGCAGATGGAATGGGTTGGCCAGTGGAGTTATTAACCCCGGTCACTAGCCCTCCGCTCATAACTGCAGAATGATCTGCACCTCGCAAAGAGTAATGATAATGTGCCTGGACAACCTCACAAGGTTAATGGCCCCTCGTGCAAGCCAGACGAGTTGTACCAAACCTAGGGAGGTCGTCACCTCGGATCTCATGGTTAGCTTATCCATCAATTCGCAATGTACTAAGTGGGCAATCACCCTAGTGAACTCATTCATTCCCCCTCTACATTTGCTCCTGCTTCTTGGCTCTTCTGAGCATTTTCTCACCTTTTCCCTCTGTAATTGTGTTTTCTCCCTTGCTCTCTCAAGAGAATTATCTCTTTATCCATATACTACTCTGCTCTTGTCCCTTGCTGTAACGTCCCCAGCCGGGAAACGCTACCCAAATACCTTGTCTTCTACAAACTAGCTCTGATACCAAAACGTAACATCCCCAGCCACCAACAGACCATGCAACACCACTACTCTGACATATATATATATATATA
>JASDQU010500376.1:0-23263 GCA_032191745.1 Picea mariana
ATTTGATGACTGAAAACTCGTGAAGACTGGGCCAAAATGAAATGCATTTTACGATGGGAAACTGAGGTAAAAAGGCCAAGGTGATTCCAAAATTTTTGTGACCGAAATAGAATTCAATGGGACATATGGCAAAGAAATCAGTATTTGAGGACAGTAAGTAGATATTTTGGAGATAGTTTCAACCTCGTTCTAGATTTCAGGGGCATGAAGACACCTAGTAGAATCCAATCAACCAATTCCATATTTCAATGCATGATACTTGCATAAATTGCCACATTCAGCAGCAAGGACCAACAACACAACAAGAGTCAAAGGACAGATCATCAATAACTTTCATCAAAATAGTGCCAGAAATCCAAGCGGATCTTAACAGTCCTATATTGTTGTGATTAGAGATATATTTTAGTTTAGATATCCCTAAAATAAATCATGATTAGTTATGACGGGATCTTTTGCAAATAAATTTATAAATACTTCTCATTTCGAAGTATGAAGGGTTGGGACTTGTTTGAAGGATAGGAATAGTATTGTAAAGCAGCCCACAGAGACAACATTGATAAGATTTTCAAGTAATATAGTGCAATCATTACAAGATGCTTGTGTCAACTTTATTGGTGAAGTGCATTTTCCCTGTTAATTTGTTTTCTTCTGTTATCACTATTGTTTCCTAAATTCTGAATTATTCTAAGAATATAAAGGACATAATTTGTTTAAATGTACACTCTGTCTCTGGCTTAAGAATAATTTTTTTGTTTTCCACTAAATATTAAAATCAGAATTCTTAATTTCTCTATTTTTTATTGGATTTCTAGACCTTTTCATCTCCTCCATACCTTAAATCTTTGAGGATCCAATTAATTTTCCTACCCTTCCCTGCAATATTATCTTGTTAAACCTTGTATTTGATCCAGTCTAAATTGTGACTCCATTTTCCCAATGGCCCATATTCATTGTTCCAACCAAACAATTCAAATCAAACAAAGAAACCCTAAACTATCATAACTAGCCTAATATTTTAATTCAAACAAATCTAAATCATACAAAGAGATCCGTCTCTGAAGCTAGCAGTGCTAGATCCCAACTTCCAAAGTGGTTTTGTGGTTACCAATGTCATTTCTTTCACAACCTTAAGAAATTACAGAGTGCTAACACCACTTATCTAATGATACACACTACTAAAAGTAAAACCACCAAACTTCAAAGGTGGTTTGGTATGGTTAGTGCGCTATGACATCATGAAAGATGGACCCAGAAAATGAACTATCAAATGAGGTGTTGCCAAGTGGATTGATTAAGTACACTATGATGTCATGAAAGATTGCCTCCAAAAATGAAATATCAAATGAGGTGTTTCCAAGTGCACTGGTTAGTGCACTATGACGTCATGAAAGATGGGCCTGGAAATGAAATACATGAGGTGTTTCCAAATGGACCGAATAAGTGTGCTATGATTGTATGATCCTTGTATTTATCATTATTTGTTTGTCAACTATAGTTACTTCTGTGTAATTTCAAAATCCTCCATGGAATATTATAGTGACAATTTTGGATTTTTCAAAATAATTAGGCTTATTTGGTCATGATCCACACATGGGTGATATATTTCTAATGAAATTATGATAAAGTGAATCTTCCATATACTTTTCATTTTCTTGGACATGTTCATAATATTGTATCTTGTAATTCGTATTGTGTAATAAGTATTGTATTTAATAATAATTTATGAATAATTTTTACAAGTGTTGTCATTGATACATAGTACAATAAAAGTATCATACGTGTTATTGATAAATGTGGATTGTGTTATGTAATAAGTGTTGAATTTGATAAGAATTTGTTAATAATTTTTATAGAAGTGTTGTAGTGATACATAGATATATATGTTATATATTTCACATAGATACTGATGTATAACAAAAGGAAATGATATTCTATAAAATTGGGTAAACTATAAATTCTAAAGGTACTCGAAAAGTTTATCCATCATCAAAAACTCACTTGACATGGAGGGTGAACATGAAATTCCAATCCTGCTACGTATAATGTCAAGTTTTTGAAGGCATAACCACCAAAATAGCTTTGAATTTTGGGTCATTGGGAAAGAAATATCCATAAGTGTTTCAACTCTTCTAATTATAAGTCTACGGGGCAACATCACCGGGTAAATTCTTCATAGATTTTAAATATTATTGAGTCTTTTACAATTATTTTCACCTCTGTGGAAACGAATAGATGCTCAAAAGAAGCCTACAATACCAAAATTTCTATCCAATCTCACTTATGAAGACCAACATTTATTTAATAGAGATGGGGAAATTTGTGAAACTGCGTTGACCCAAACTACTCCCTATAAGCTAAGACAAGTTGCCTATGGTAGGTTCAAGGATTCTCATGATCGAATTGAACCTAGGAGTCAGACCTCGCCAAATTTATTGTACCTAAGCCCTATCATTTTCCTGAGCTATTATCCCTTTGTGTCCAATGATTTAATCCTCGACGACGCTCAGTGTTATCAATATATGGGTATGTGACCATGTTTAATATAAACCCTACAACCATTTCCCAAAGGTTGGCCTTACCTGAAAAACCTAATTTAGATATATTACATGGGGAGTCCTTAATAGGAAAATATAGGTCGTTGGACTAGAACCACAAAGTGATCCTTTTACATATATATGGGCAAGGGAGATTTTGTGCCAGAATCCCCACTACCATATAAATCTGATATCCTTCCTGACATTGTCAAGGAAGTCGTTTCTATGATGTGTTTAATCCTAGGATACGATAATGATAATACCATTAATGAAAAAATTCTAGGATTTATGGCAGAAATCCCCCCCATGTGATACTCCTTTGGTGAAATTAAATTATGCAAAGTACCTAGCAGATGAAATTCATTTGTAGTTCAATAATTTCAACTCAACAAGGTATCTAAGTTACTAGTCATATTTGGTATACCTCATTTGTATTTCCAGCCCTTCAATTTCAAGCATATTGAAAAAACAAAATAGGATGAGCTAGGTAACCCTTCTTCTGTGACTAAATGGACACCTTTAGTGAGGAAGTGTGCTAAAAATGAGGGATTTACTAGATTTATTAATAAATTCATGTACAATATTCATATCATTGTTTTTGGAGATATTCCTCCGATAATTCACCTTCAATGCAATATTTTACTACAATTGATCCCACATACAAGAGGGGGAGATTGGTACCTATATGAGGATTGTACAATTATAAGGGTGTATGGTTATGAGTTGCCTCCTTTCAAGTTACATGTCTATTTAACTCCCATGATTTTTTGTTTGGAGTATATAATCCATAGATTCAATTCAGATCAAATTCATTTTTCTTCTACAAATTACAAGATCACTTTTGAGTTGCCACAATATGTCGGTCCTTTTATTGTGAGATCAAGAGTAGATCATAATGGTGTTCAGAGAATGTTGGATGCATTGAATCTGAAACATGGAAAACCATGGAAATATGATCCACATCTAATCATTTCAAAGAGGAGAATTCAATTGGGTTTGGGACCCTACTTGCATCATCCCAACCCTGAGCTATAAAAATTGGAAAACATGGATAGTTGGGGTCATGTTTTAGACTTAATGAAGGGGGGCTGTAAACAAAAAATTAAAGTTGATAGAATAAAATCACCAATAGTTTTAGGTCCTCAATTCCATGTTGATGTGAGTTCTAATAATGTAGGAACTTTTCAATAAGTTATTGTAGAATAGGTTGTTCAACAATGTACAATTGAGACTCCTGAAAAGGTGGATAATAGAAAAAAAAAAGAGTGGAACACGAAACCACTAGTGAAATGGATGTGGAGGAACTAAAATCACATGAACCAAAAAGAAAAAATTCAAGAATTGAAGAGGAAGTAGTGCAGGATGGGAATTGAGATGAAATTGTCTCACTCGAGCAAACCTCTAAGGAGCCTTTGGTTAAAGAGGTTTTCTCTTTAGCTCATTTTCCTTCAACTTTGGTTTCTAGAGAAGGAATTAAAAAAACTGGGACATCATCTATGGGAGGTAAAAAACAACCTAAAGTGGATCTGTTCAAACATTTCAAGGATATCAAGATACAAAATTTTCAAGTCAACAAGAAAATATACCCTCAGAAATGGAAAAATGATGAACTGTGCAGCCCAAATTACTCTTTGTTGTTGATTTGGAGGGGTTATTAAAAATTGTTGTTCTTGATCCAAACTCTGAAAGTATTAAGTCAGTTGATGATTATAAAGATACCCATATGACTTAAAAATTATATAATATTCATCCTACTAATAGAATTTATCTACATGGGAAGACATGAGAGCTAGTTTTCAATGATCTATTAAAAACTATTGCAAGAGTAATCTAGAGACAATGATTAGGAAAGTTGTGAATCAATTGAAACAAGAAAAATGGTCAAATAAGGAAAACTAACTATTTTCAGATTTCTGTGGTGAGGGATTTCAAATTCATTTGCCGGATAATCCATAGTTGGTGTCATTTTGTCATCGACGTTTGTTGGATGACACAAATATCTTGACCTTAGCAAAGACACCTTATGTTGTATGGTTGCGGGTGTGGTGTTGTTCGCAAATATGCTTGAAAACCTCTATTGAGATGATGCTATTTTGGCTTCCTCTGTCAACAATAAAATGCAGTGGGGTCCCCTTCATCCACATATGTGAATGGAAGAGTTTATCCCCCTCCTTGGGATCCTCTTCTGGTTGGATTGTTGTAGTTGCGACAATAGCAGTGGGTTCTGCATCAATGATCTGTATTATTTTATTATCCTCTAAATCGGGTTCCAATTTGGGGTTCGAATCTTTTTATTTGAGCTCAGCCACCAATGACTGTATTGAGAGACATTCATCAGTGTTGTGCCAAGGGTTGTTGTGGAACTCACACCACTTTCTAGTGTCTTTCTCAGACTTCCCATTACCCTTATTTTCCTTCATATGGGACTGGATCTCTTGAGGTTGGACTTCCTTGCTCTGTCCTTCATTATGTGAGTTAGATTTTCCTTTGCCATGCTTCTCCCACTTACTCTGCTTCTTGAATTTATACTCAATTTTGACTGCATATCAATAAGAAGCTCCCAGTGAGGAGATGTTGAATAAATCCATCTATGTTTGGATGTGCCTATGTAGACCACTGTGGTACTTCAAAACTAGGTGCTACTCAGAGTCTTTTATACCATATTTGAGCACAAGGTATGAAATATGTTGGTGTACTTCGACATCGTCTGGTCTCTTTTATGACGCAGAGTTGTCCATCTCATGTATTGGTCATCATATTTTTTGATAGGGTAGAACTCCTCCTTTAGGGAATCTAAAAAGGCCTCCCAAGTGGGTTCTCTCCCAAATAGTGTATATTCATCCATGGTGTACCTCTCCCATTAACCTTCCCACCAAGATCTGACATGGGGAAGGTATTTAAGGAGTGTGAAGGTGATCTTTTCACCGTCGAGATTTTTTTGGACAGAGTAATAACCTTCTATCAGATTCAACCATTTTTCTAGAGCATTTGCATCTACCTGACCTTCAAATAAGGGGATATCAAAATTGAATTGTACCTTGAAGGGTGTCGCACTTGTGAAATGGATTCTTGTTGAAGATGCCTTAGCCATCACCATCTCTAGTTTTTGAAGGATCTGAGAAAAGTTGTCCATCATCTCGTTCCTCTGTCGCACGAGGCCTTCCTCGATCAACATCTTGAAAGGATCTCCTTCTTTGTTATCTCTCTTTTCTTCCACCATGGGAGGTTTCTTGGGCTGGCGAGAGAAGTTGTCCTCAAGAGAAACTAGCTTGAGAAACAACTCTCTATACCCTGACCTCGTGGGGGACCTACTCTGAGAAACGACAAGGAGCAGTCTGCTCTGATACCACTAATCTAGATTTATGAGAGGAACGAAATGGATAACAGATTGAATACAATAAACACAAAGATATGAAGAAAAACACATATATATATTGAACAATATCTTCTATTGATTAAATGAAATAAGACGAAATGTAAAACTGCAGAACTGAAACACTTGCTCGAATGGTGGTAGCTATCTTTGAGAAGATATGTGGCTACTACGCGCATTCATTTGAGCAGAATGAACAAGAGAGAAAAACATTGTAGAACACAAACTGGCAGAATGGGGTATCCTATCACTGAAAAGAAAGAGATGTAGGCTACGCTTCATTCACAACAAGCTTTACATCACTCCATTGCATTCTTAAAGGACTTCCTTCAACTCAATTATATATGATAGAGTGAGAGGAGAACAATTCCCATGATCCATGTGGGATAAATTGGACTAAGTTTATAAAATTCCATAGGCATGTAAAACACTAGTACTTCCCGGGAAATCACCCATTCCAATACTACTCTAGCCTGAGCACACTTAACTACAAAGTTCTAATGGGATCCAGTGAATTAACGCTATGTTGTAGGCATGTACATAAGACCACTAGGAAATCATTACATGATGTCGGTAATTAACAAATGAAGATGAAATTACATTCCATTCCCCGTCAAAAGGGTGAATATCATGGTTTATCAAAACCACAGGCTCAAAATGGTGATTCATTGAAAAAGGTGGATGACCATCGAGATCCATCTAGATCAAAGGACCACTAAAAGGACAGGTTGTAGTTGATAAGCTATCAGAAGATTTTGAATTGTTATCACAACTCAAAATGGTACTCCAAAGACTCCCTTCCCCATCCCATGATTAACATACTTGGTTAGATATGGTAGCAAGGAAAATGGTGAATTTTACCTATCCAACAGGAAAATAATGGAATTATATTGCCATATTATCCTACAAAGAGCCCCCTCCTTCATAGTGTGTCTCCTCATTAGTTCAAGCAAGAAAAAGGAGATTATAATGAGTACAATTGGTATTTGAGTATATTCCTTTCCTTGCAAAAACGTGTGGGAAGTTATTATGAAGAAGAGAGAGTACAAAGATGAAGGAAAAGGAGAACCAAGGGATCGTCAATTTTCTATAGAGCGACAATGTGTCATCCTTGAAGAGTGAAGATCATAGAGAACAACCCATAAGATAAAAAAGAGAATCATTAATTGTATTTAGGAAATATTTTAAGATTCACTCATTACATCTGTAGCAGTCTATAATTACTCAAAGTTATTGTGATTTTTTTTTTTTTTAAATTGCTATCACTTTGCTTGAGAAGTTAAGTTTATTAATAAAATCTTGAGATTTTCTAAATTTGGTACAACTTCCACTGCAATGAAGATTTATGTTGTGATTTGTATATGATGCCTAGATATCTGGTGTAATGATGATAGTGTTTTCATGATATGAAAATCATCACAATGAGCCCTAGTATTTTTCTTTATTTCTATTGAGCCTTAAAGTATTATTTATTGTATCATTGCATTCTAGGTAAAATTACTAATGATATTGAGTTTCACAGTATCTTAGATAAGATTTGTGTTTGTTGTGAAATATCATTTTCTCAGTACATCTTTCCTCTATTTGTGTTAAGATTTATTCAAATTTTGAATAACATAGCTCAAATTTCTATATTCTCTTTTGAATTCCTCTTATCTTTCACCCTAAAAATTCAGATTGTCCGATATGCTTAATGTGGTGTCTTAAGGCCCTTAATATTTTGCTGGTTATTTTTCCCTCTAGTTTTCTAAGAGTTTGTTCCACAAGATTTACAAGAAGAGATAATGACAAAGCCTCTTTTATTAAGCTATTGGTCTCTCCATTCCTCTATCAACTATGGTTCTACAAAACAAAATTCACTTCCTTGTACATTGTATGTTTCTCCTTGGAACATTGAGAATACTTATATTGTTCAATATCATGGTATCCATACTATGCTTGCTAAGGGAAATGAGCTTACTCCTCCTGTGATGGTTTTGAGCATAGTCACTATTTGTTTCCTCACATTGGGAGATCAATCTAATATGGAAGTGTATAGGCTTGTATAAAATTCAATTAGGAATCAAAATTACATATATGATGATTAAATTTTATTGTATCGACATTCTCACACCCTTTGATAATCTCTTTTGATTTGGAATATTCATTTCCTTTCATTGTTTGACCTTTAATGTCATGTTATGACATTATACTCCCCCCTCAATTGTATGTTCAACAATATTGTTGAAAAGGGACTATGTGTTGAATGGTTGAACTAATAGTTATGATGGATGATGAGTATTGGGTGTGACCACTAGATGTCATATACCAATTAAACAAATATAATGACTTAAAATAAAAATTATTGTAATGATACATGATTTCTATCATATTTAAGATGTGATGTGTTGAAATCATGGAAGAGACTGATAATTTCTTGATATTTTTTAGATTATTTCCTTTCCTTTAATCTTTGGCATTCATTATAGAGCGTTTGATTACATGTTTGTAGGTTTTGTAGTGAAACTTATATTCATAGTGAACCCTTAGTTTGTATGTTTAACAACACAAGTATTCCAATAGAGGACAAACACCTCTAGTAACCACTCACATAACCAGATCAAATATCAACACACCAATGTCTTCATGTGGTAAAACCCCTACGGGGAAACATCCACGGCCCCAGTCAACACGGCCACATAGATCAGTTTATTAATGAAAAAGAAAAATTACAGATAGATTTTACAAGAGAGTTTATCACAATCTATCATTGGCAAATGACCCTCCATGCTCTTTAAATAGAGATCATGGACCAATCGGGTGTTAATCCATGGATCAATGGCTGTTAAGATCGAGGAGAGTATGAACCATCAGATCACTCTATGTCGGGAACATATCGTGACCGTCGGATTTCCTAACTGAAAATGCATACTAATGAATACTAAAGAAACACACTTTNCCTAACAACACATTAGACCAAGTAGATCTTAACTAACTCCTAAGTGTCTAAATATCCTAACATCCCCCCTTAAGAACAACTTGGGATAGGATTGAAGGATTTACAATGTTGACATGATAGGATAAGGAAGGAGGCACTAGAGCCTATCCCCCCTTATTGACAGCTTCATGAACTCCTAACATAGATCAAAGTTTGGAAAACTTCACTTCTGTAAGAGACTTTGTGAAAATGTTTGCAAATTGATCTTCTGTAGGGAAAAATAGCACTTCAATAACTTTATCATGAATGATCTTTCTGATGAAGTGCATGTGTAGCTCAATGTGCTTGTTTTGTTGATGTTGAATTGGGTCTTTGGCGAGCTTGATGGCACTCTGATTGTCACACTAAAGGCTAGTCAGATGCTGCTATTCGAATACAAACTCTGAAAGGATCAGTTGAAGCCACTCTGCTCGGTACTCTGATTCTATTGAAGAAAGTGCAATAGCTTATTGTTTCTTACAGGCCCAAGTGATAGGACTTGAACCAAGGCCTAAAACATAACCTGCATTACACTTCTGATCATCAATATCGTCAGCCCAATCTAAATCAGTGAAACCAACAAATAAAGGAGTCCACCCCTGAACTGTAATGTATCCTGAATTGAACTATACCACGGACATAGCGAAGTATCCTTTTAGCTTCTTTCCAATGGATTTCATGGGGTGTTTGCATATACCAGTCAACAAGACCAAAAACAAAGGAAAGATCAGGATGGGTATGAGTCAAGTATAAGAGGCTACCAACTAACTGACGATACAGGGTGGCATCAACTTCAGGAGAAGTACAGGTGGCAGTAATCTTGACTCTAGACTAGAAGGGAGAAGGGGATGGTTTATAATCATCCATGTGAAAGTGATGAAGAAGGTCACAAGCATACTTAGACTGAGAAAGAAAAATTCCTTCATTGGTTTGCAAAACTTGGAGGACAAGGAAATAGTGCAAAAATCCTAAGTCTTTCATTTCAAATTTATTCTTAAATCTGGTTTTCACATGGTTTAAGAGTTTTGAGTCACTACCAGTAAGGATAAGGTCATCAACATAAAGGAAAAGGATTATGAGATGGCTTCCTACTTTCTTGGTATAGACATTAGGATCAGAATGGCATCTAGAGAATCTGGTGTCAATAAGAAAGATGTCCATTTTGGCATACCAAGCTCAGGGAGCTTTCTTAAGACCATAAAGAGATTTCTTAAGGCGAAAAACAAAGCTAGAGTCATTCTGGACATATCCAGGAGGTTGTTCCATGTAGATTTATTCTTGCAAATCTCCATGCAAGAAGGCAGATTTAACATCCATCTAATGGACCTCCCATTTATGTGAGGCAGCAAGGGCAAGAAAAAGGAGGATGAAATTCATTTTGGCTATAGGGGAAAAGGTTTCATTATAGTCAATTCCTTCCACTTGTGAAAATCCTTTGGCAACTAACCGAGCCTTGTGTCTTTCAACACTTCCATCTGATGCATACTTAATTCTGTAGACGCATTTACATCTGACAATTTTTCTTCCTTTTGGAAGAGGTACAAGATCCCAAGTATTGTTTTCCATTAAAGAACGATAGTCGTCATTCATTGATGTATCCCAATTTGGATGGCCTGAAGATTCTACAAATGTATCTGGATCATGATTCTCTGAAACTTGAGCCAAAAGAGAAGAGGCTCACTGGAACTATGAACATATTCGAAATTGATCTAAAGGATCACCGACAAGACCACCAGTTGCTTCTTGTGTTGAATGGACCCATCTAGGAAGTGGTGGAACTGGTGCTGGTTCAAGTTCAAAGGACTCATTTGGAGGAAGGTGAGAAGGCGAAGGTGGATTTTCATCCTCACTGTCATCATCTAAAGAAGAAATCATAATAGGAACAGAAGAAGGCACAAACATCGAAGATGGCTCACAGGCTAAAGAAGTCACAATCATCGAATTAGGCTCGCAGGCCAAGAGATTTTCATCAAATTTAACATCTCTTCTAATAATAATTTCATTACAATGTGGTTGAAGAAGTCTATAACCTTTGAAATCTTCAGAATAACCAACAAATATACACTTCTCAATTTTAGGTTGCAATGCTTTCCTTTTCTCATCAGGAATGTGAGCCCATGCTATACTGCTAAGTAGACGGAAGTGAATTACATTTGGTTTAATTTTAGTCCAAGCGTCTTCTGGTGTTATATTTTTAAGAGTCATTATGGGAGTTTGATTGACTATGTAATTTGCACAGTCGATTGCTTCCACCCAATACTTTAGACTTAATCCCTTAGATTGGATCATACAATTACCCATTTCTTTTAATGTGTAGTTCTTTCTCTCAGCAACACCATTTTGTTGTGGTGTATATGGAATAGTGTGTTGCATTTGGATGCCATGTGTAGTGCAGTAACTTGTAAAATTATTTTTCACATATTCACCTCCATTATTTGTTCTTAACTTTTGAATTTGATGTCCATATTGTTTTTTTACAAGGGCCTTGTAGGACATAAACATGTCAAAAACTTCTCTCTTAAGTTTTAATAAGTAAACCCAAGTACGTCTAGAAAAATCATCAATGAAAGTTAAGAAAAACTTGCACCCAGAAAAAGAAGGAGAAGAAAGTGAACCACACAAATCACTGTGAACAAGCTGCAAAGGGCCCGAGGCATTCCAAGAGGCACATTTGTCAAAACTACCCCAATGATGTTTGTCGAGAACACAACTAGCACACACACCATCTATGCATGAAATGGGAGGAATACCAGTCACCATCTGTTGATTACATAGTTTCTGCAATGAGCGATAGTTTAGACGACCAAACCGCCCATTCCCAAGTTTTCTCAAGTCATCGCTATGAGCAACAAAAACTGATGAAAAAGATGATGACCCAAAGTTTTCAAACTTGTACAAGCCGGTAATATCATCAGCAAATCTAGTTGCAAGAACATGCTTAGGATCTTTTAGATCCTTGATTACAACTTGGTGAGGTGAAAACTCTATGGTTTTACCTTCACCTAAATGAGTGATTTGATATATTGATAGAAGGTTACAAGAAAGACTTGGAACAAATAATACATAATTGAAATGACCATTATCTACTTGAACTGTTCCATATCCTACAACACTAAGAGATCTATCATCACAAAAAAATATTTTCTTGGTGTTACATTCATTTAGAGAAGAAAATATTTCTTTATCCTTAGCCATATGATAAGATTCTCTTGAATCAATAAGCCAGTCATCAGAAGAAGAAGTAGAATTTGTATTGAAGGAGAAACCAGAAGCAGAAAGTGCATGTCCATGAGAAGAAGAAGAAGAATACGAATAAGAATTAGAATCAATATTGATTTTGTGTTTCTTCATCATTGCTTCTAAAGTTGCCATCTTCTTGAAACATTTGGACTCATCATGACCATATTTATCACAAAATTTTCAATGTCTGTCAGTCTTCTTATTTTTATATTTTTCTCCTTTGTCACCATTAGGAGCTAAAGATGTTTGAGCAAGTTTGGGACCCTTATGCTGCTTTTTGTTGTAGTGAGGATGTTTCTTCTTGGGATACTTGGGTTTATCTTTCTATTGGGAAACTAAGGCTTTGTTGGAGGTACCTTTAGTGCTTATCACTCCAAGTTGTACAAGCTTATCTTCCTCTCTAATCAAAGCAGTACAAAAGGACTCAAGAATGGGTTTTTGGTAAGTTTTTCCTAGAGCCTCTCTCATGGCATAAAAGGTAGATACAAACACAGAATATGCACTACCTAGCTTAGAAATAATAAGATAGATGCAATGCTCTTCCTCCATTTCTATCTCACATTCTTCACATAACATTCTGAGTGTTTTAAACTTAGACAACTAGTCTCCAAGGCAAGAAAAATCACTTGGTATTAAGGTCAATACTTGATTTTCTAACTGTTGTGCTCGAATAATATTGAGTTTACCAAACATAGATTCAATCTTTTCCCAAGCTTCATTGGGGCCATCAATTTCTTTAAGGTGAAACCTTAAATCATGAGAGATGGACATTATAATTAGTCTACATGCTTCGTCACTCCTATTACCCCATTTGAATTTCTTATCATCAGTGGGTGTTTTTTCCTTTTCCAAGGTAATCCGGTACAATCCTTTACTTCTTAATAAATCTTCCATATGAGATTTCCATTGGAAGTAGTTGGTGCTAGTAAGCAAAATATTACTTGTAGAAGCCATATTAAATATGCAGATAATGTGGATTTAAAAACTGAAACTGATGATCTGGATGGAAATATCTTAAAAAATTATGCGGTTTTAAAAAAAAACGGCGTTGAAAACAGACTTCGGATGTGAGAGTTATTCCCTTTTTAAAAAAGGCATAAATGGTAACCAAAGGACCACGTGATATTGTAAGTTGCTTTATGAAGTCACTCACTTTTATATAGAGAAGTGGGGATCACTTTTACAATGAAGTTACTTTATAAAAGAAAATCTACATGCAAAATAAATAACTTTAAAATAAAATATTAAAGCTACTTATAATGATTGACTTTTATACTTGAAGTGAAATACACTTTACAATTTGAGCATGAAATTTTTCAAAAAAGGTAACAAAAGAGAGACTTGAACTCAAGACCTCTTACTTAATAAGGAAACTTTTAACCAAATGGTCTAGCAAAACATATTGTATTTTTTAAGAAGAGGATTGTGGGTGTTGTTGTTGTTGTTGTTGGTGTTGTTGTTGTTGTTGTTGTTGTTGTTGTTGTTGTTGTTTGTCGAGATTGCACAAGGCATGGGGCAAAGAGCATACACATATCTAAAAGAGTAGAAACCAAAAAATAAATAATACAAAACCAAAATAATACTCTGCAAAAATTTTAAAAAAGCATATCCAGGCTTTATACCTCCAGATTTGACTGAAATGGTCTTATCTTGGGAAAATGGAAGCCTTTTCGAGTGAAACGAAAAGTGTTCTTGACTGAAACGAGTGCTCCAGACTCAATGAAACAATCCTCTTAGCCCAAAAATGTACGTAAATGACAGAAAATGGAGATGAGGCAACCGGTCTCACGATCTCGATCTACAACAGGAGCGGGTCTTCAAACAGGCTCTGATACCATGTTCGACAACACAGGTATTCCAACAGAGGATAAAAAACTTTAGTAACCACTCACATAACCAAATCAAATATCAACAAACCAATTTTTTCACGTGGTAAAACCCCTATGGGGAAACATCCATGGCCTCGGCCAACACAGCCACTTGGAGCAGTTTATTAATGCAAAAGAAAAATATTACAGAGATATTTTACAAGAGAGTTTCTCACAATCGATCATCAGAAAATGACGCTCCATTCTATTTAAATAGAGATCATGGACCAATCGAGTGTTAAGCCACGGATCAATGGCCATTAATATCGAGGAGAGTATGAACCGTCAGTTCACTCTATGTCGGGAACATATCATGATCGTCGGATTTCCTAACTAAAAATGCATACTAAAGAAACACACTAAGAAACACATTTTTACCTAACGACACATTAGACCAAGTAGATCTTAACTAACTCCAAAGTGTCCAAATATCCTAATATTGTAGAAATCCCTAATTTTCTACAAATAAAGAATGTTATGGACCAATTATAGCTTTCTAAATATGTAGGATCTTGTTGATCAACGCATAACTATAGATAGATAATTTTTTGAAATATTTTAGTATGTTGCATTGTTATATTTTGAGAAATTTGCGGAAGCATGTATTTTGTTTTAGAGTTCCTATAGGATGAACACTATGTAGTGAATTTGCAAACATTGTCTTGGACTATAAATTGAGATACGCATAGACTATGTATATTGGATTGTCATGCATAAAGGATGTGATATATTCATAATTTATGGAAACAAGTAGATAACTTGGTGCATAATACATGTTTTGTTTCCTCGGAAAAAACCATAGTTTTATTCATGTTAAGATAAAATTATAATTCATTTATGCATTTAAACATTTCTACCATGTTAAAAAAAAGATGTAAATAATAAATTCACTTTTGGAATTTTCTTTATAGTCTAGAATATTACAAATGTTGGCTTCCACAAGGGAGAAAAAAAATGTCTCTAAACAACACTCAAAGTTCTAAACATAAATTTCTCAAAATGGTTTTAACAATTTTCTCTCCAGATAATTAAAATAAACCACCAACCCTCCTAAATCTCTGATACATCAACAAAACTGTATGCTCCCCCATCAAGAATAAACTAAAAAAAAAGTGGGATGAAAATATTTAGAGTGTTGGCTATCCTTGAGCTCTTGAGTATGCCATTGTCCATTCTCCAGCTATAGACCATCCTTTGAAAGCCCATCCACTTCTCCATTTCTTTCCCTATAGATGTCATGAAAAATGATTAAAAAAAAATTTGAACACTTGCCTACAAATGTAATAATAAACAACAAGTAATAACAATTATGAGAAAAAAACTCAATGAACAAAATCATACCTTCTCTTGATAATAGAAACAAGTAGGAAATTTCAAAATTAGTTCTAAAATATCATAAGAGACTTTCCTAATGTATAGTTGGAGAATATTCACCTTGTGTCATGTTCCTCGAATTTCTAATGTATTGGGATGAACACAATTTTTGCAGATGATGCTCTTCTCTCATATTTTACCAAACTGACCGAAGGAAATCATTAATAAGTAATAAATGATGTTTGTAAAATGAATACACATACATATATTATAAAATTCCCACCCTTCTTTTGTTGTGAATAAATTCAAAGTCTTCCTCATGGATTGATTCCTCTTCAATTCAAGGTGTCTTATAAATTCAAACAAAGTCTAGTTTTATTCCATGGATAGTGTTTTGAAATGGGAACCATCTTTCGAAACATCAGTGGATATTAGAGGATAATGGGTGTCATCATTGTTGTTTTGTTCTATTGGCATCGAAATTCATTCCATGTTATCCCTTATCAGCCTAAAACATTTCAACTTAAAAGAGACATATAGAGTTTGTCTCGGTATTGAATATCTACAAGTTAAATAGGTTGAAAAAATAGTTAGAAAGTGATGTAAAACTTTATGAAAATCAAAGAAAATTAAAAATCATAATTGTAAAACATTACCTAAAACGAAGTGTCTCTACACTCAACACACATTTATTTTCTCTCCATTCACAAGATGTAATCTTGTATTCCATCCAGAGTAAAATAAGTTACATAATAACATGTCAGAGGGGTTTGTGCAAGAATATGTCTTCTTAGTCATTCGAATCGATTCCTCTTCCTTGAACACTTCAACAAAAAACAAAAATGGTAAGTGCATACCAAAATGATCACATGCACCTCCCTTCTCCGACATACCATATTGAATTTCAAGAAGTAATTTTGAACGTATGCAATCAATTAATGTTGGATTATAATTTGGAAATCCAAGTTCATGAAGTGTGGGTAACTTGGATTCTTCAATTCATCCTACCCTTTTACCACTTGGAACAAAGTAATTGTTCTTATAAAACCAGACCCCTTCTTCCCTCAATGATGTGGAATTATTTCCCTCAATGAGTATCTCTCCTATTTGTGAATGAAAAACACATAAAATACTGGTAATATTCTCCATGGGTTGCCATTCTTCAAAATAAGAAATGCACAAACCTAGACAAAAAATATATAAACCACATTAAACATACATTTAAGATAGTAGGGAATTCATATTTAAATAATCGAATACAAAATTAGAAAAAATATTCAATGCTTATAAAATGACAAGCCCTTACAATTTAGTCCAATTTGAGGAAATTTTCTTAGTTGGAAACCGACACTTTGAGGATGTCCCTGTGCTCATACACATGAGCTATGAGAACCTTCTCCACTTTTTCACCCTATTTTCTCCTCTTAAATTCCCTTACTACACCTTTCCAATGGGTTTTTAAATCATCTAGTCTTCTTTTCTTTGCCCAAATTTGATTCCTTGATGGATGCAAAGTAACCCAAGATCCAATCGACACCCATAATTCGATCCAGTTATCCATTTCATCCTTTCTATTCTCAACTATAATAGTTTCCAACTTTCGTGAATATCTACGAGTGCCCATTTCACTGGAAGAAAGATACAAAGGATCCATAGGAAAAAGTTAAAAATAAATTCAATTCAACAACACTGTAGAGTAACTAAAATGGAATTCCTATATGTCTTGATGTTTAATCTATTTCTTGTTTTAAGCTTTGGTAATGAAAATTCAGAGCATATTTATGTCCATGTTCAAGTGCCAACTAATTGTGTATTTAATATGTACATTTTTAGTAGAAACCAAAATGTCTATGACCAGCTTAGTTTTACCTCCTCAACAATATGTTTATCCAATAAATTTATAAGGATTAACCTGGTGCTAGGGGGTTTTAGGAAAAGATGCCACTCATATGCCACCACCTTTGTAATCTCTGTAATTTTTGGTATTTCACATTGGAAGTTGTCATAGACCAATGGTGGAATTATCAAAGTTGTGAAAAAGTGTTTATGCTCTTTTTTAGACATAGTGATTGCATATTATATATGAATTCTAAGAAAATTCACCAAATTGAAGGGATTTGGTGTTTGCACAACTTTTGCCCCAATAAAAAAATCCAACATGCATCAATAAATTTAATACCAAGATCTTACAACAATCTCTATAAGGGATGCACCACAGTATTGATTTATGTGCTTTTTAACATGCACATAAAATTTTCTCTTAAAATCATAGACCCCATTACAATAAAAAAAAATCCAAAATTATATGATATTTCCTTGCACTCAATATTTAGTAGTAGGCTCAATGTTGTGACCCTTATCATAGAGGCTCAAGACATGTAATTGTAACATAGTATCTCTCCATCCTTTGTTTTTCAAAAGAAAAAAATAACATTTTCAATTCAACATGAGAATAAAAAGGGAATTCTTCATGTGCAGAAAACACCGTATAGGGCAGCTGAGAAAGCACTAAAAGCACTTCTCCATTTTCTCAATTTTTCTAGGAAAACAAAAATCAATGAGACCTCAAAATTTTAAAATTAGTCACTGAGTAAATCATATTAGACTACGTTGTAGCAGCACTAAAATCAATATATTCCTATCATTTTGGAATATATAAATATTTTAAACCTCCAAAAAATATATAACAGACAACTCTGGAAATAAATAAGGAAGGTTGGGATTATCCATGAGGTTGGGTAAACACTTACCCTCTCATGGATCTATTGTGAAAGGATTAAATAAGTTTGAAAACTATAAATCACGTTAAATATTAAGAAAAGAATATCAATCATACATTTCCACTTTCTATTACATTTCCCCTTTCCTTTGAATTGGAAGGAACTTGTAGTTTTTGTGTCGGTTATGGAGCCCGATTATCTTCTTGTTTCATAGGTCTTTGTTTTCAGTGGTGTTTATACACCACGAGTATTGTACACCCCAAAATAATGTACACCCCTCGGTTGGGGGGTCCGAGGAAAAACAGGGGTTCAGGGGTGAATCCCCCGAAGGAAAAATTGACTTGTAAATGTATATAGTAATTTCATAGTAAATCAAGACTGTTCATTATAAGGTCGCAGATATGACGGTAGAAGTTATGTTAGGGTTTTTTTACCTAGAAGGAAACTGTTGGAATAGGTGCAGAACTACAATTCAATGCTTCCATAGCGCACCAACAAAACCCTAACTACTGGCCCTTTCGAAAACACCTGTGAAGCAGATAAAGTCTCACACGAGGTAGAGGCAGGGGTGGTTGCAAAACTCAAGTGTCTACAACCTAGCTGGGACACAGATCTGTGATTACAACACTAACAGAGCACTTAGCAGTTAACATTCATCATCATTTAACCCTTATTCATATCACAAGTCAAAACCCTAGTTACAGAGCAGCGTAGTATTCAACAGGATCTAATACATCCAGAACTTAGTACATAAAAATATATTAGATCTAACATTTATTCACAATACTAAGCACTAAGCTATTATATTAGATGCATCTAACATATATCATTTCACTAAGCATACATCACATCATTAACATAACAACTATAATGCATAAATCAACCACAACATAGGATATACGTGGTTCACCCCAGTGTGGGACTACGTCCACCAAATCTTCTCTTTCTTTATTGTCTTCTTTCAATCTTCTACAACAATAGAGCCTCAAGAACCCACTCCGCATAGGACAGGATATATGTGCACACCTCGCTAGATCCTCCTTCCCCAAGCTAGGTTTAAGCACAAAGCCTTCTTACAATCTGCACACCATCTTCTTACAATCACTTGCACTTAGCTCTACAAGTTCTTAGCATACAGTATGCACGAAGCATCCACAATTGTTCGCACTTATCTCACCAGCCACATTACACACCCATGTCTCTCTTACTTACATAGCCTAGATTTCTATTTATACATTACAAAAGGGACTAAACATGGGTAAAACCATGGGCCGACATCCCATACCCGTTAGATAAACCCTAAACCCAAAAATTCCCTAAGAAGGCGTCGAGATCCCATGATCTCCGCTTCGCCTTACGCTCCGCCTTCGACCAGCCTGTCGAAGTCCCAAAATTGGTCAAACGTGACCAAGGTTCTCCAAAACTTGGTCAAGTGCCAACAGCCCCCCAACACTCACCTGTGACTCGTCCCAAGTCACTCTAATCTGGTTAACTCTGCTTCAAATGCCTTGAGCTGCTTCGACCTGTTTCTTCGCCAGAGCCTCCTACTCGGAAAACTCTTGAATAAACTTCTCCATCACAATTCCTTCCAAGTGTTGTTTCACTATGGTGACCACTTGTTCCAGTTCTTCACCTCATCCTTCAATCTCCTAAAAAAGTATGCAAGCTGCATTCTACACTAGTTGGATTCGTTGGGTCACTTCCATGACCTTACTCTGTATGGCATGGAATTGTTGTTGAACTGTACAATGTTCCTGGGATCATTTCATCCTCTCAACCACTAGTAGTGGCTTCAACTCTGCTTGCACCATTGTTTCTTATTGCTTGGCCTCCTGAAGCTGTGACTCCAGTGTCCTTAGTTCAGGGTCCTCTACAAGGCACTTGTAAGTCTGCGCACTTCGACTATTGATATTTTTACTTTCTAAGTCCAATGCCTTGATTCTCTAGACTACACTTCAGGCAGTTTCTTATCTTTGGTCTCGCTCTTCCTGCAGAGTGCTTAGCACTACTTGTAATTCTAGTTTTTCTATCCTCTATTAGAGTTGCTGAATGGATTCAACAAGCTTCCCTACTTGTCTTTCCCTCAGGTCTTATTCCATCTGTTCTAATCCCATCATAGATCAAAGTGCTCTAGTGATTGATTCTTTAACTCCAATCTTCTCTGCGAGCATTTGTTCCTTCTCCTTCTGGATCTACACTCTATCCTCTGCAAACTTGGCTTGGATGTCATCTTTTTCCTGTTGTACAACCCGACGTTGTTCTCTGGCTTCCTCTTTCCATTATTGTTCTTATCTCCTCTTGGCATAGTAACTTCACACAGTGGAGGATCTTTCATAGGGTTCGAGGGTAATACTTCTTCTCTTTACGGGATAGGTGCTCTACTCTCTTGTACAGATAGGTGTTTCCAGTCTTCATGTGTTCTTTGAACTTCGGAATCTATATCTTTGGTCCTTAGTATCTTTGACTTATCCTCTTGTTCTTCTAGTAAGTGCGCTATTCTCTTAGCCATGAAATCTCTTAGTTCTTGCTTTTTCTATTCTAAATTCTCCTCTTCTTGCTTCCTTCATATTTGATCTTTCTCAATCTAGGTTTTTCCTAGCAAAATAGCAAATGGGGTGTTGTTCTCAACAAATTTCACAATCTCAAATTCTTCTTTTGTCGAAGTTCCATGAGTACTCATAGTTGTATGGGTAAGTCTTCCACATAGGGTTATCATCTTTCCTCTAAACAATCATATTCCTTCTAATGAAGGAACCATAGCAGGCTTTCCAAAAATTTCCCAATTTCTTTCTGTCATGATATTCACCTGTGTTTCTTCATCCAAAACACAGTCTATGTCGAAGTCTCCTATTCTTGTTTCTATGCGCTCCTTCTCTTTTAAGATCTCTGATAAGTTGATATCTCTGTGATCATTCAGGGTTTCTTTCATCTGTAATAATACGATCTTTGATTCTTTCTGGGGTTCTATTATATCCTTAGTTTATTGGCATGTCTCGTGGTTTTCTTGTCTCATATTCATCTTTTCAACTTTAGCAATCATTCTAGGGCAATCCAAAACTTCATGGTCCATAGATTTACAACAAAGACAACTAGGACCTCTACCAGGGAATTCCTTAGCAAGATGTCCTGGTATTCTGCAACTATAGCAAAGAGTTAATACTCTCTTTCTTTTAAATGACCCCCAACCTTTCTTGTACTACGCACTGGGGTCATAGTAACTAACTTGAAAAAAATTCTTTCTAGGATATTGCATCCATTTGTTAGTCCAAACATTCTTTCTATGCATAGTAATAACATATCTTTCACTATTCTTATCAGATCTACTCATATCCAATCTTTTTTCTTCTAGTTGTGCCCTAGTTTTCAGACTAGGACAAAATCTATTAGACATACCTAGATCCATTCTTTCAAAACAAAAATTTTCACTTATCTTACCCTTCTCAGAGCACAAATCTTTAAGACCTTACCTCTTTTCTTTGGATCTAATTCCTTTCTTAGCAGAGAGCTTCACAGTCAAGTAGAATATTGTACACGAAAGTAGCAGATCTACGCACAGAGATTTATTTTCTTTAGTTCCCATCAATCATAGTTTCAGGTCCCAACAATGGAACCATTTGTTGGCATAGGGGCAGAACCAGGGTTCAATGCTTCAACAACGCACCAACAAAACCCTAACTACCAGCCCTTTCGGAAACACTTGTGAAGAAGATGAAGACTCACCCGAGGTAGAGGCAGGGGTGGTTGCAGGACTCAAGTGTCTACAACCTAGATGGGACACAAATATGTGATTACAACACTAACAGAGCACTTAGTAGTTAAGATTCATCAACATTTAACCCTTATTCACATCACAAGTTGAAACCCTAGTTACAGAGAAACATAGTATTCAACAGGATCTAATACACCCAGCACTTAGGACATAGAAATAGATCAGATCTAGCATTTATTCACATTAATAAGCACTAATCCATTATATCAGATGCATATAACATATATCATTGCACTAAGCATACATCACATCAGTAACATAACAACTATAATGCACAAAGCAACCACAACACATGATATACATGGTTCACCCCAGTGTGGGGCTATGTCCACCAAATCTTCTCTTTATTTATTGTCTTCTTTCAATCTTCTACAAGCACAAAGCCTCAAGAAACCACTCTGCATAGGACATAAGATCTGCGTGCACCTTGCCCGATCCTCCTTCCCCGAGCTAGGTTTAAGCATGAAGCCTTCTTACAATCTACACACCATCTTCTTACAATCACTTTCACTTAGATCTCCAAGTTCTTAGCACACAGTATGCACAAAGCATCCACAATTATTCGCACTTATCTCACCAACCACATTACACACCTAGGTCTCTCTTACTTACATTTCCTAGATTTCTATTTATACATTACAAAAGGGCCTAAACATGGGTAAACCCATGGGCCGACATCCCATACCCATTACATAAACCCTAAACCCAAAAATTCCCTAAGAAGGAGATGAGATCCCACGATCTCCACTTCGGCTTGCGCTTAGCCTTCGACCAACCTGTCAAAGTCCCAAAATTGGTCAAACATGACCAAGGTTCTCCAAAACTTGGTCAAGGGCCAACAGAAACCCTCTTTTATGAGGGAAATGTATTGTTGTTGTGTATTATTGTGACTATTGTGTTGTGAGAAAGAAGAGGAAGTTACAGCGGATGTGTTGTAGGTTGTATCACTTCATTTGTTGGATAATAAAAGGGAAGGACCTAGAAATTTATCTAGTGGACGTAGCCCACACTGGGTGAAACACGTATATTTGTGTCTCTATTGTATTGTGTATCCTTTGTGTTTTATTTCCGCATTTGTTTTTATTTTATTTCTCCATGATCTTGTTTTTCTAACAACTAGTATCATAGAAAAAGGTAACTCACATAAAAAGAGGGTTCCTGGTTCGAGTGGGAGCAATGGTGAAAGATGGAAAGTGTAGGGTCAAGAAATTTAACGAGTAAAACTACCAGTTATGGAAGATGCATATGGAAGATTATTTATATCAGAAGGATATATTCCTACCATTGGGTGGAATAAAAAACAAGCTGACAACCATGAAGGATGGAGAATGGGAGGCTCTTGAAATAAAGGCACTAGGAACGATATGGTTAAGTCTGGCAGCATCGATGGATTTCAATATTTCAAAAGAAAAGACAACGAAGGAGTTGATGGACGCATTGGATAAACTATTTGAAAAACCCTCGGTGTCCAATAAGGTATTTCTAATGA
>JASDQU010500376.1:23363-41696 GCA_032191745.1 Picea mariana
CTTTTTGTAGATAATATTTCTGAGTCTTGGGTAGTAGATTCAGGGGCTTCATTTCATGCCACACCCCATAGGAAACATTTTGTAGATTATGTTCAAGGTTATTTTGGACAGGTTCATTTGGGTGATGATGCACCATGAAAAATTGTTGGAATGGGAAAGGTAAAAATAAAGCAAAGGAATGGAAACCAATGGTTGTTGAAAGAGGTAAGACATGTTCCATATCTAAGAAAAAATCTGATTTCAATAGGGTAGTTGTCAAGTGAAGTTTGTATATCCATATTTACAGATAAGGTGTGGAAGGTCACCAAAGGATCATTGGTGATAGAAAAAGGAGAGAAGGTAGGTACATTGTATTTATGTACTGGTAATACTGACTCTTCTATCTCTTTAGCTTCTAAAAGAGTGGATACAACATTGTGGCATCATAGGCTTGGACACATGAGTGAGAAGGGGATGAAGATGCTTCAAAAAATAAATTTGTTTCCAAATCTTAAACAAATTGATTTGGATTTCTGTGAGCATTGTGTTTATGGAAAACATAAGAGATTCATATTTCTCAGAGTTGGAAAAGAAAAGAAGAGTGAAAGGTTATAAATTGTGCATACAGATGCATGGGGACCAACTCATGTATCATCACTTGGTGGCTCTCATTATTATGTTACTTTTATTGATGATGCAACTAGAAAAACTTGGGTTTATTGCATTCGACAAAAATCTGATGTTTTTTATACTTTTAAGAAATGGAAATCTTTGGTTGAGAATGAGACATGAAAAAGGTTGAAGTGTCTTAGATCATACAATGGAGGTGAATATTGCTGCAAGGGGTTTGATGAATATTGTTCATACCATGGGATTCGTAGAGAGAAAACAATTCCAAGAACACCACAATAAAATGGCGTGTCAAAAAGGATGAATAGGACAATCATGGAGTGTGCAAGGAGTATGATATTGCATGTTGGTTTTTCCTTACATTTCTGGGAAGATGTTGTAGATAATGTTGTTTACTTAATAAACAAAGGACCTTCAATATATTTGGATGGTGGAATTCCAAAGGAGACATGGAAAGGTTAAAAGGAAAACTATTATTTTTTTAAGACTTTAGGTTGTGAAGTAGTTGTCCATATTGATAAAGAAAATAGAACAAAGCTTGAGGCAAAATCCAAGAAGTGTACCTTTATTGGATACGGTGTTAATGATTTTGGTTATCGCTTATGGGATTATGAAAATCAAAAAATCATTAGGAGTAGAGATGTCATATTCAATGAGAAGGTCATGTATACAGATTAGTTGCGGGGAAGGAAACAGGAAGAAGAAAAACTAGAATACACAATGTTTGATGAGATCACTAAAAAATAAATTCCAAAGGTACCAGAAAATCAAAATGTACAACAACAGGAGCAACATGTAACTCAAACTCCTACAATTGTTGTTAGAAGATCTACCAAATTAAGTAGACCCCCTGAATGATACTCTCCTTCATTGTATTATTTATTGTTGACTTATTCTAGTGAACCAAAATGTTATGAAGAGGCAATGCTAGTGGACACTAAAAATAAGTGGGAGCAAGGCATGAAAGAGGAAATGGATTCCATAGTAAATAACTAGACTTGGGATTTGGTTCAGTTGCCTGTAGGAAAAAGAGCATTTTAGAATAAATGGGTTTGCAAGTTGAAGGAAGAAGATGGAGGAAAAAAGCGGTACAAGGCTAGACTTGTTGTACAGGGGTTTGCACAAAAGAGAGGTATAGATTTTGATGAAATATTTTCTCCTGTTGTTAAAATGAATTCAATTAGGACTATTTTAAGTTTTGTGGAAGTATAATATTTACATATTGAGCAATTAGATGTAATAAAAACAAATTTTCTCCTTGGGGATTTGGAGGAAGAAATTTATATGCAGCAACCACAGGGGTATGAGGTCAAAGGGAAGGAAAAATTGGTATGCATGTTGAAGAAAAGATTGTATGGCCTAAAGCAATCTCCAAGGAAATGGTATTTAAATTTTAACAAGTTTATGATAGACGAAGGTTATAGTAGATGTCATTTTGATCACTATGTTTATTTTAAAAGGCTAGAAAATGGAAGCTATATTATCTTTCTATTGTATGTATATGACATGATTTTTGTAGGATCTAATATGCGAGATATAAATGTGCTCAAGAATAAATTAGCTAATTCATTTTCAATGAAGGATTCGGGAGCTTCAAAGAAAATCCTTGGTATGAGAATGACAAGAGACAAGAAAAATCACAAATTGACATTGTCTCGGGGTGAGTACATACAGAAGGTGTTAGAGAGGTTTAGAATGGAGAATGAAAAACTAGTTAGTACACCTTTGGCCAACCATTTCAAATTAACTAAAGAAATGTGTCCCAAGACATAGGAGGATATATAATACATGTCCAGGGTCCCTTATTCATCAATAGTTGGCAGCTTGATGTATGTGATGGTTTTCACAGGACCAGATATTGCACATGCAGTGGGAGTTGTGAGAAAGTATATGAATAATCCGGGTAAAGAACATTGGGAGGAAGTAAAGTGGATTCTCATGTATTTGAAAGGTATTTCTACTCTTGCATTATGTTTTGGAGGTTCAGACAATGTTCTACAAGGATATGTTGATTCAAATATGGTAGGTGAGAAAGATAGAAGGAGGAGCACCATAGGGTATGTTTTTACTGTAGGTGGAACATTAAGTTGGATTTTGAAAATGCAAAAGGTTGTTGCACTTTCAACAACATAGGTAGGGTATGTTGTTGCTACAAAGGATAGTAAAGAGATGATTTGGTTACAGAGGTTTATGGAGGAATTGGGAAATAAGAAAAAGAATAGCAGGTTGTATTGTGACAGGGTGAGTTCCATTCATATTACAATGAAATCATACTTCCATTCTAATACTAAGAATATATAAATCAGGTACCATTTTGTACGATTCGTCTTGGAAGATGGACATTTGAAGTTGGAAAATATACACACTAGCCAAAATCCTGCAGACATGTTAACAAAGGGAGGAACCAGGGAGAAACTGAGTTCCTGATCAGTTTCAGTTGGTCTTCAAGTATGAAGGTGAAGATGATAAATTTTCCAGGTCGAAGGTGGAGTATAGTCCAACATGTACAATAATAGTGGATTTTTTGGGATCAGTCTCCAAGTGGGAGATTGTTGGTTGTGGAGCATGATTATCTTTATGTTTCATAGGTATTTGTTTTCAACCGTGTTTATACCCCATGAAGTCTATACACCCCTCCACACGGGGTGGTTTCAGGGGGGGCTCTATTAATGTTTAAGCTATTATTAGAGTTCTTTGCATTTCAATAAATAACAATAGCATAAGATAGGATCACTGAGAAATACACAATAATAAGAGACACATCGTTTATCCTGAGAAACCCTCATGGGTAAGAAAACCCAACAAAACTTCCTTATTATAGATAGCCAATACAATGCCAAGAGATAACTCAAACAAATACAGAAAGTCCTCTCCCAAGGATGCACCTCTCTCTCTCTCTCTTCTTCAACTGCAGCTCCAAAACTTGTCTCTCAATGAACAAGTGAGTGTGTGTCTAACAGAGGCGCTAGCCTCATTATTTATACAACACTGGCATGTGTGGAGGTGTCTTTTCAGTGGCAGGGCCAACTTCTCCTTCTGGGTGGTTATAACCACCTTTAGTATATTATGAGGCCTCTTTAATATATTCTAGTCCGACTTCTTCTTTTGTCTATTACAATTATATTTTTACCAATCCGAAAAAGGGGATTTGGTCCTTTACAATAGCCGACATGATCAATCCGCAATGGGGATTGATCCAATGAATAATATATCGATAATAATTAGAATACACTTTGCAGCTACATTATTTCAACACTCCCCCTTAACAAGAAGGGTATTTTACAACAGCGTCAGGCGAGAGAGAGGATTGCATCATCAACAACATCAGGAGGACAACATCATCAATATCATCTTGGAACAATGACTAGCATATCTATAAATCATCGGAATTTTTCTCATTGGCAACATCGTCATTCTCAAAGGAATGCAATCATCATCTACATCAATATGGATTAGTATAAAATTAATACATCATCATCACAGCACGAGGCTAGCTCATCATCACAATAATGGACTGGATTTGCGTCACAACTATCAAGCTAGAAGCACAGTACTCGTCTTGCTTTACATCACAAAAATCAAGCTGGAAGCAGGATACTAGACTGGCTTTACGTCACAGCTATCAAGCTGGAAGCACAATACTAGTCTCATCTCATCGTCTTGCTTTACATCAAAACAATCAAGCTAGAAGTAAGATACTAGACAGGATTTACGTCACAGCTATCAATCCGGAAGCACAGTACTAGTCTCATCTCATCGTCTTGCTTTAAGTCACAACAATCAAGCTGGAAGCAAGATACTAGACTGGCTTTACGTCGCAGCTATCAAGCTAGAAGCACAGTGCTAGTCTCATCTCATCGTCTTGTTTTACGTCACAGCAATCAAGATGGAAGCAAGATTCTAGACTGGCTTTACTTCATAGCTATCAAGTTGGAAGCACAATGCTAGTCTCATCTCATCATCTTGCTTTACATCACAACAATAAAGCTGGAAGCAAGATACTAGACTGAATTTACATCACAGCGATCAAGATGGAAGCAAAGTGCTAGTCTCATCCCATCGCAACACTACTCCCCCTTCCGAGGAAGTTCCTTTTGGACTATACCAAGATTATCTCGAAAGTTCTCAAACTTTACACAATATAGAGGCTTGGTCAACACATCAACAACCTGTTCATCCGTACTAATGTACTAGAGCTTTAGGGCTCCTCTCTGCACCATGTCACAGATGTAATGATATCAGATCTCTATGTGCTTTGACCTGTCATGGAATACATGATTCATTGTCATATTTATGCAGCTATGGTTGTCACATAGGATCGTGGTTGCTTCCATCTCTAGGTCAAATAGATCGGTCAACAACTTTTGAAGCCATATATCTTCACAGATAGAATAACACGCAACAATGTATTCTGCTTCTGTTGTGCTGAGAGCAATGTTGGATTTCTTCCTACTCTTCCATGAGATCATGGTTGATCCCAAACTTAAACACCATCCTGAAGTGCTCTTTCTATCAGAGACACTTCCTACCCAATCTGAATCAGTGTACCCACTCAATGTGAAATCATGATCTCCATCATAAATGAGACCACAATCTAATGTACCCTTAAGGTACCTCATCACATGTTTTGCAACCACTAGGTGCACATGTCTGGGTTTTTTTAGTGTCGGAAGTTACTCCTGGATTGCAGCAAGAGCAAAGCCCGACACCCATCAATTTTATGTCATGATTTGTTTATAAAGGTTGATCAAATGGAAACAGACTCAGAACCATATCGTTCTAACTCATAAAATTGGGCTGGAACAGTAGTGACATATGAGGTCTTGACCTAACTTAATCGAGTAATAATGATAGTGGTGAGTAAGTGGAGGGAAAGAGAGGGGAAATAAAGTCTTCTCTAGACATCTACTCTTCCAGCAGTCTTTACAAAAGAGGAAAAGTATTGGTTATGAGATCCTCTTGGAGCCGAATAAACTTCAAAATGAACCTAAAAAGATTGCAGAACTGATACAATCAAACCTACATTATATAGCTATGCAACACCCGACTGGATCATCCATGCCCGGGCTTTCAGATTCAGAGGGAAAAGGAAAAGAAGAAGTTGGCTTTTCATTAAACAAGAAGTCTCAAAATGTTCTTACATAACCAGAGAGCTAGAGGCTAAGTTAAAGATTTACAATCGGGAGCTGTGCTCTACCATCGATACTTACAAAAATACAAAAACTAAGTACATATACTCCTAAACTTTCTCCCAACAGAGGCATCTTAGGACTTTCAAGGTGTGGCGTCTCCTCAGTCAAATTTTTTCTAAACTCCTTTGTCAGAAGTCACCTTAACTTTGCATGGCCTTTGCAGGGGGGTAGCTGAAACATTAAAGGCTAAAGTAGCATGTGCAGACTCCTTGGGTCAGACGAGGACTCATCATGTCTTCTTTGGAAAAACAAAACCAGCATACAGGACCATCTCGGGTAGACTGCCTGCCAGAAACTCCATGCTTTGCATTTAATGAGTGAGTCGAGGTTTCAACTACCTTCCCCCACCTTCATTTACTTTGGTCAGAGACCAAGATTGAGGTCGAGTTGAACTGGTACCTGGAGAACACGGTGATCCCTTCTGCAGCTAAACCCAGCGCTTTGGCCCTTTGCACAATTCTTTCTATCACCCCCAAGAGACCACTAGTTGTGACCCTGTGCCTATATTCAAAGGCGCTTTCAGTATTTCGCATTTCAGGGATTTGAAATGAAGTGGAGGAAAAAGAACCTATGTTCTCTCGAAGTCCCGGTAGCCGAAATGGCTTGATCATGTGCCACACATCCCATTGGATGGACGGCCTAGATCAACCCTTGAATGAATGTGGGACCGCCTCTAGCCTGAACTCTTTCGGCGTTTCAGGCTTCAAGGATTTGAAATGCAGTGGAGGAAAAAGACCCTATGTTCTCTCGAAGTCTCGGTAGCTGAAATGGCTTGATCATGTGCCACGCGTCCCATTGGATGGATAGTCGAGATCAACCCTTGAATGAATGTGGGACCGCCTCTGGCCTGAACTCTTTTGGTGTTTCAGGCTTCAGGGATTTGAAATGTAATGGAGGAAAAAGACCCTTTGTTCTCTCGAAGTCCTGGTAGCTGAAATGGCTTGATATTGTGCCACACGTCCCATTGGATGGACAACCTAGATCAACCCTTGAATGAATGTGGGACCACCTCTAGCCTGAACTCTTTCAATGTTTCGAGCTTCGGGGATTTGAAATGCAGTGGAGGAAAAAGACCCTCTATTCTCTCGAAGTCCCGGTATCCGAAATGACTTGATCGTGTGCCATGCGTCCCATTGGATGGATGGCCTAGATCAACCCTTGAATGAATGTGGGACTGCCTCTGGTCTGAACTCTTTTGGCGTTTCGAGCTTTGGGGATTTGAAATGTTGTGGAGGAAAAATACCCTTTGTTCTCTCAAAGTCCCGGTAGCTGAAATGGATTGATCGTGTGCCACGCGTCCCATTGGATGGATGGCCTAGATCAACCCTTGAATGAATGTGGGACTGCCTCTAGCCTGAACTCTTTCGACGTTTCTAGCTTTAGGGATTTGAAATGCAATGGAGGAAAAAGACCCTCTGTTCTCTCGAAGTCTTGGTAGCCGAAATGGCGATAGAACCCGATCGCGCGCCACGTGTCCCTTGGTTGGATGGCTGAGATGATTTCTTGATCAACAGTCCTGGTTCTTTCGGTATTTTGCGCATCGGGGATACATGATGCAAGGAGGAGAGACCCTTGCATGCTGAAATCCTGATAGCCAAAATACCGAAATGGCTTGATTGTTTCGTGATTTTGGCCATAGGAGATGAGATCATGCACTTGATCACATGCAACTCTGTGACCCAAACTTACCCAATGGCCGTCGATTTGCCCCATCTATGGATCTTCGTTGTTGAAATACAAAGTGCCCACTCGCTTGATTTTAAGCCCGAAATGGGCTTCTCCTGTGGGTTGCGTTTAGCGCTCATGGCTGTGGCCTTTGAATAAAACACACTCGACTGGTTTTCAATTCCCACTTCTATGCATTTACACCAGCGGCCCGAAACCAGAAGAAAACACCAACTGGCAAGAATTTGTGCTAACATTAGGCTCCATGGGGAATAAAGTCATCCCTGCGATGCTCTAAGAACTCATTTGCAGCTTCAGTGCCTTGTTGTTGGGCTATGGAGTCATCTATTAAGATGAAAATAAATAAATAAACAACTAAAAGGACAATATTTACAAAATGAGGAGCCGCCTACGGCTCAAACAAAACATTTTTTTAGGAAATGCCCATTTACCGGGCCATTAAAAACTTCATCACCCTCCAAATCCTGCAACTTATAAGTGTTATTCGAGAATACTTCAGTGATCCTAAAGGGATAGATCCAGAGAGCTTCAAACTTGTTATATTTTCCCCTATCCTGCCTGGGTGCATCCCACTTAAGCACCAAATCCTCGAGCTCGAATTCCTTCTTTGTGACCTTCCTGTCAAAAGCCTGCTTGACCTTCTGTTGATGACTATGGGCCATGTCCATCACCTGTTCCCTGATCTGTTGCACTTCCACTATTTGATGAATCCTTCTGACCATATGGTCTGGCTCTCCTTCAAGATCCTGGAAGAATTTTGCTACAGGTAACGCGAGTTGAGTGGGAAAAATAGCCTCCGTCCCATAAACCAGTTGAAAAGGTGAGGTGCCCAGGGACCTTTTCGTTGTCACTCGATTGGCCCATAGAGAGAATTTGAGATTTGAATCCCAGGCCCTCTTATTGTCTTCCAACAATATTTTGATGAGCATGATTAGGATTTTATTGGAAGATTCTGCCAGTCCATTTCCTTAAGGATAATAGGGGGTGGAGTGAATCAGAGAAATTTTGAACTGTTCACAGAGCTTAATCAGAGGCTTAGACTTGAAAGAAGAAGCATTATCAATGACAATTCTGTTGGGATAGCCAAATCTGGCTATGATATCCTCCAGGAAGTTGATAACAACCTTGTGAGAAATACTCCTGGTCGGGGTCACTTCTATCCACTTAGTGAAATAGTCTGTCACAGTCAGGATCCATCTGTGTTGGCCACTTGAAGGAGAGTGAATCTCCCCAATGAAGTCCAACCCCCACTGTTGAAAAGGTGTTGAAGCTACCACAGGCTTTAGTGGCAGTGAGTTGATCTATTGCTTTCCTGAGAACCTTTGGCATTTGATACAAACTCTAACTTCTCTGCAGACATCAATGAACAAGGTGGGCCAATAGTACCCAGCCCTAAGAATTTTGTGAGCTGTGGTCTTCCAAAAATGATGCCCTCCATAAAGGCCCCCATGGAACTCAAACATAACCTTTTGGGCTTCCTGTAGACTTAAACACCTCAACAACAACCCTAGGGGGTCTCTCCAGTACAAGTCTTGGTCAATGAGGCAATACCTTATCGTCTTGAGCTTTAAATCTCTTGCATCACTTTTTCCCATTCCATCAGGAGGCTTCAGTTCTTGCAGAAAGTACAAAATGTCTTGGTACCAAGTGCATTATGCTAGTGATGAGCCGTCGTGAGAGATTTTTCTAGATGACTCGGCTAGTTGATTTTCTAAGCAAGTATTTATGAAGCTAACCCCCAAGGCCCTGCAATTGGATTCATCCAACAGCTTGGCTAAACCCTTCCCTTTAACCATATTGGTGGGCTTTATCTCTAGGTCAAACTCCAAAATATTGGCGATCCATTTGTCTCTTCTTCCATCTATGTCAGGTTGTATAAGGATATCTTTCATAGATGTTGAAGGCACGTACGTAGTCAGTTTTGAGTGAAAGACATAGAATCTGAAAGTTTTGAGAGATTTCACTAAGGCATAAGCTTGTTTATCCATGATTTAATACCTGATCTCTGCATCTCTTAATGCCTTGCTGAAGAAAGAAATGGTCTTCTTTCGACCTTCCTTGTTTTTCTGCAACAAGACCGCTGCTACTGTGTCAAAAGAAGTGAACGAAAAAATTAGAAAATCCTTGGAATAGTTAGGACTGATCAGCATAGGTGCCTCAGTCAACACCCTTTTTATTTGGATGAAAGATTCCCTGGGCTCAGTAGTCCATTTTACTTCATGTCCTTTTCTGAGCATGGTTGTGATGTGTTTCACCAACTCAGCAAAATTTGAGACGAATCTCCTCAGAAAATTAATCTTCCCCAAAAAGGCCTGAACTTCCTTTCTAGATCTGGGAAGTGACAGGGTGTGAATTTCCTCTACCCTATTGGGATCAATCCTCACTCCCTCTACTGATACTATATGGCCTAACAACTTCCCCTCCTTCATAGCAAAAACAGACTTCTTGGGATTTAAGGAAAGACCAAACTTCCGGCATTTCAGGAAAACCTTCCTTAGGTGACAGTAGTGCTCCATATCAAACCTGGAGAAGATTTTGATGTCGTCCAGATAGATCACCACAAACTGATATTTCTCTCCTATAAATTCCATCTCCATAGCTCGTTAAAAAGTTGCTCCTGCGTTCATAAGTCCAAATGGCATCTTGGCATACATGAATGTCCCCCAAGGAGTGGTGAAGGTCATCTTCTCTCTATCCTTGGGCCTGACTGATATCTGCTTGTACCCAGAGAAGCCATCAACCATGGATATCCTGGATGCACCAGTTACCTTTTGCAATATGTGTTCCATGTTAGTCAAGGGATAGTTGTCTTTCTTTGAGCTCCTGTTGAGGTTTCTGAAGTCAACACAGAGCCTGATTTCCCTACTTTTCTTCCTTACCGGGACCAAATTGGCCATCCACTCAGAATATCTCAAGGGAACAATGATTTGGGCATATAACAGTTTCCTTACTTCTCTCTCCATGAAAGATAGCAACATGGGATTTATTTGTCTTAACTTCTGCCTAAATGGTTTAGCCTCCTCCTTTAGTGGGATCTTGTGTTCAATGATAGACATGTCATATGTCTTGAGGTCTTCATAAGTCCATGCGAACACATCAGCAAATTATATCAATAGCTCATTATATTCGACTCTCTGTTATTGGGTCAAGCTTCTTGACAATTTGACAAATTTAGGCTCCTCCTGTGTGCCAATGTTGCACTCAGCTGAATCAACATCTTCATTCAAAACTTCACCCTTTACTGCCACATCATTACCATCGAACAATCTTTCTAAAGGGACTAGTCCCTTTGGAATGTGCTTGCTAGGCAACTGAATAATCTGGTGATTAGCAATTTTATTTAAAAATACCACAGGGCAGGGGTGACCTTCAAGGTCAAGGTCTTGATCAATGTGCAATGCAAAAAATTTGTCGATAGCCTGCAGAAAATTCTTGATTTCTAGATCGACTTCGAATACCTTCCAATGTCTGACATTGTCTGGTACAGATGGCCTATATTTTATCTCAACATCATATTTTCTCTTAGGCGGCAGAGGGATCCTAACCAGACTCGCCAAAACAACTAAGGAATCGGCCAAAGCATTTTTCTCCCTTGGAATAAAAGAGATGTTGAAAGTTGAGAAGAAATTGTCAATCAAGTCCCATACCTCATTTCTATAACTCCTGAGCTAAGGGTGCTTGGCCCGATAAGTGTTTCTAACTTGCTAAATAATCACCTCCGCATCTCCGAACACTGTTATCTCCTCTATCCCCATCTCCTTTGCAGCCCTTAAAACCAGGACCAGAGCTTCGTATTCCGCCACATTATTGGTGGCTTCAAATTCTAGCTTGTATGACAATGACATGGTTTCCTAAAAAGGTGACACCAACACCACTCCAGCGCTAGCGCCTTCGGTAGAAGAAGCCTCGTTGAAAAACATCTTCCAAACAAGGGTGGTTGGAGGAGGCATCTCATGATTAAAAGGGGGCTGCATTCTGATTTGAAAAGGGGCTTCAGGAGCATTAGTGAGCTACAACAAACTAGATCCCAAATCAGTGTCTAGTGCAAAGATAGGGTGATTGGTGGGATTTGCCTCATCACTAACAATGTAGGCTAGCTGGGCTTCTTTGTAAAACCTACTGTGTTCCCCTCCAAATACTGGAATGGTCGTATATGTGAGATCCATTTGTAATGTCCCTCCAAGCTTTTTAATCCAAGATCTTGACAATAACATGCCAAACTTGGGAGGAACATCGGCTACTACAATGTCCATGACCACACTTTTCATTGGTAGCTGAAACAAAGAGACAACCAAGTCTTTGATGACTTTGAGGCATTGCACCCTTCTTGAATTGAAAGAGTAAAAATCATGGTAAGCCTTCATCACCTCCAGTCCCAATTCTTCCATGACTATTTTGGGCATAAGGTTGTGGGAAGCCCCTGAATCCATGAGGCAATTATGCAACACCTTATCATGTATGTTCAAGGATATGTAGAAGGGAGGGGATGAATCATATATGTCTTCTACCATGGGACCTAGGACAACTATTGTCTTTTCATCTTGAAGATTTATTGAGTCTGTGGAAGGCTGGGGGGGCTTGAATTGTAGCAGCTTAGAGAGGGACCTTTTGAAATCTTCATTTTTAACTAGTTTTGAGAGGGGTACAGGAATCCTGATCTTCTGAATTTCATGCTCAAAACTAAAAGAGGAGAGGGGCTTAGGAGGTTCCCTCACCTCAGAGACATGTTCTTTGGCCACTGACGAAGTATTCTGATTTTTCTTTTCTCTAGTAGTTATCACTGCAGCTTTAGCAGGCCTTTCTGCTATGAAGGGCTGATCATGGCTGTCAAAAGTATCATCTTTCTTCTTTGAACTAAGATGGTATCTGTTAGGAGCATTGTTGGACTTCTCCCCTTTACCCAACTCATTGATTTGGATGCTCATAAGGGACTCTTCATATGCATCTTGAGTCAAATGGGGAAAAGGGGAGGTGTCTTCAATGCAGTGAATTTCAGGGTCAAGCTCTTCTATCTTCTCTCCTTCCTCATGAGCAACTATGATGGTTTGGAGAGGGATCTGAATCCTCTGATCATCTGTGTCTCTGCTCCTTGGTTCCCTTGGGAAGACATGTGGCACATTGTTACTCAGCCTCCTGAAACCTCTGTTGTCAGTATTCTATGGATTTCTGTACACGGGCTTCCCCTCTAACTCCCACCTTTCCATCCTAGCCAAAAGGGATTTTAGCATTTTAGTTACCTCATCCGTCTGAGGAGGAAGGGGAGAGGAATGGGATGAGGATGCTTCATTTCTCCTCCTGGATATGTCTCTATCAGCCTTACTCCTGAGTCGGTCAATAGCCAATATATTAGACTCTACTTCTACGATTGCATCATGTATGTGCACCAAAGTGGTGGCTCTCCTTTCCCTCAACAGGAGGCAGAAATCGGGATCAAAATTGCTAGCATAAGTGATTTTCGTAGAGGCTTCTGAGGGCTTAATCTCAATGGGGATTTTATTGTACATTTTGTTAAATCTTTTGGAGAAGTCAGAAACAAACTCTCCTTCTTTTCTCTTCAAAGATCCAAACTTTGTCATGTAATACATAAAGTCTTTTTTGTCTCCCCACTATCTCAAAAAGGAATTATCCAAAGCCTCAATCCCTTTAACAAATCCAGGAGGCAGGGCCCTAAACCATTTTCTAGCCTCACCCTCGAGGCTATGGATAAAAATCCTCATCCACACATCTGCATGCATGATGACATGATCGTCTGTAAAACTATAAAAGGCTTCAAGGTGTTGTTCTACTGTTATGTCCCCCTCACCTATAAACTTGGGTAGCTGCTTGAGGTAGCCATCTGCTGGAAGGGAGTTGAGAGGCTGGGGTAGCAAAAGGGGAGTGTACCTGGTAGCTATAATAGCCTCCATTCTGGTCATAGGGGGATTTTATTTTTCCATAGGGATATTAGGTGGAGGAGAACTTGGAGGGGAAGGAACTTGAACAGGGGATACTGGAAATAGGCTTACAGGGGTGAGGGAAGTGACAAGGGTCTCTCCCTCTAGTCCAAAACTAGGAGGAGACAACTCGGCAGGAACACTTCCGAAATTCAGGAAATGGGAGGCTTCAGAAAATGGTCTATTGCAAAGTTGAGGAGAAGAAAAGGGAGTCTCTACAAAAGGAGATGAAAAATTACCTAGTTCAGCGATGGAAGTTTCTCCTTAGGGAGCCTTTCCTCTTCTGAAATTTACCTACGGCTCAACTTCAGGCGTAGCTAGAGGCAGTTGTGGATGGGACCGCGTGTGTCTACCTATAAAAGCCACAATTAAAATGGCAGGTTAGCCACAGTGGATTCATCACAATGGAGTCCCCAGGTGCACAGTATAAATCTTCAAAGGCTTTGATGCCTGATGCACCTTCAAAATCAGAGGCTCAATGTTGTTCAATCTTGGGGGAAATTTTCAACTTCATCCCCGATAACAGCGCCAGAAATGTTAGCGTCGAAAGTCACTCCTAGATTGCAACAAGAGCAGAGCCTGACACCCATCAATTTTATGGCACGATTTGTTTATAAAGGCTGATTAAATGGAAAGAGACTCAGAACCATATCGTTCTAACTCAAAAAACTGGGTTGGAGCAGTGACATATGAGGTCTTGACCTAACTTAAGCCAGTAATAATGATAGTGGTGAGTAAGTGGAGGGAAAGAGAGGGGAAATAAAGTCTGCTCTAGACATCTTCTCTTCCAGCAGTCTTTACAAAAAAGGAAAAGTATCGGTTATGAGATTCTCTCAGAGCCGAATAAACTTCAAAATGAACCTAAAAAGATTGCAGAACTGATACAATCAAACCTACATTATATATCTATGCAACACCCAACTGGATCATCCATGCCCGAGCTTTTAGATTCAGAGGGAAAAGGAAAAGAAGAAGTTGGCTTTTCATTAAACAAGAAGTCTCAAAATGTTCTTACATAACCAGAGAGCCAGAGGCTAAGTTAAATATTTACAATCAAGAGCTGTGCTCTACCATCGATAATTACAAAAATACAAAAACTGACTACATATACTCCTAAACTTTCACCCAACAGAGGCATCTTAAGACTTTCAAGGTGTGGTGTCTCCTCAATCAAATTTTTCCTGAACTCCTTCATCAGACTTCACCTTAACTTTGCATGGCCTTTGCAGGGGGGGTAGCTGAAACATTAAAGGCTAAAGTAGCGTGTGCAAACTCCTCGAGTCAGAAAAGGACTCATCATGGCTTCTTTGGAAAAAACAAAAACAGCATACAGAACCATCTCAGGCAGACTGCCTGTCGAAAAATCCATGCTTTGCATTTAATGAGTGATTCGAGGTTTCAACTACCTTCCCCCACCTTCATTTACTTTGGGCAGGGACCAAGATCAAGGCCGAGATAAACTAGTACCTGAAGAATGTGGTGATCCCTTATGCAGCTAAACTTGACACTTTGGCCCTTTCCACAGTTCTTTCTATCACCCCCAAGTGACCATGAGTTGTGACCCTGTGCCTATCTTCAAAGGCACTTTCGACATTTCATGTTTCCAGGATTTGAAATGCAATGGAGGAAAAAGACCCCATGTTCTCTCGAAGTCCTGGTAGCCAAAATGGCTTGATCGTGTGCCACGCATCCCATTGGATGGACGACCTAGATCAACCCTTGAATGAATGTGGGACCGCATCTGGCCTGAACTCTTTCGACATTTCGGGCTTCGGGGATTTGAAATGCAGTGGAGGAAAAAGACCCTCTGTTCTCTCGATGTCCCGGTAGCCGAAATGGCTTGATCATGTGCCAGGCATCCCATTGGTTGGATGGACTAGATCAACCCTTGAATGAATGTGGGACCACCTCTGGCCTGAACTCTTTCGGCATTTCGGGCTTCAAGGATTTGAAATGCAGTGGAGGAAAAAGACCCTCTGTTCTCTCGAAGTCCCAGTAGCCGAGATGGATTGATCATGTACCACACGTCCCATTAGATGGACGACCTAGATCAACCCTTGAATGAATATGGGACCACCTCTATCCTGAACTCTTTCAGTGTTTCGGGCTTTGGGGATTTGAAATGCAGTGGAGGAAAAAGACCCTCTGTTCTCTCGAAGTCTCGGTAGCCGAAATGGCTTGATCGTGTGCCACGCGTCCCATTGGATGGACGGCCTAGATCAACCCTTGAATGAATGTGGGACCGCCTCTAGCCTGAACTCTTTCGACGTTTCAGGCTTCAGGGATTTGAAATGCAATGGAGGAAAAAGACCCTCTGTTCTCTCGAAGTCTCGGTAGCTGAAATGGCTTGATCGTGTGCCACGCATCCCATTGGATGGACGGCCTAGATTAACCCTTGAATGAATGTGGGACCGCCTCTAGCCTGAACTATTTTGGTGTTTTGAGCTTCGAGGATTTGAAATGCAGTGGAGGAAAAAGACCCTTTGTTCTCTCGAAGTCTTAGTAGCTGAAATGGCAACAGAACCCAATCACGCACCACATGTCCCTTAGTTGGATGACTAAGATGATTTCTTGATCAACGGTCCTGGTTCTTTCGAGATTTCGCGCACCAGGGATACATGATGCAAGGAGGAGAGACCCTTGTATGTTGAAATCTCGGTAGCTGAAATACCGGAATGGCTTGATTGTTTCATGATTTTGGCCATAGGAGATGAGCTCAAGCACTTGATCACATGCAAATCTGCGACCCAAACTTACCTGATGCTCATTGATCTGCCCCATCTGTGGATCTTTGTCGTTGAAAGACAAAGTGCCTGCTCGCTTGATTTTAAGCCCAAAATGGGCTTCTCCTGTGGGATGCGTTCAACGCTCATGGATGTGGCCTTTGAATAAAACACACTCGACCAGTTTTCAAATCCCACTTCTATGCATTTACACCAAGGGCCCAAAACCAGAAGAAAACACCAACTGGCAAGAATTTGTGCTAACAGGTTCTACCAGAAATTAACTCAAGGTGTTCACGGAAAAACAAATATCTAGTCTGGTGTTCATCAGGTACATCAGCATTCCAATAATCTATCTATACAGCGTGGCATCAATCAATTTTGATGAAGTGTTGACCAGTAGCTTCAGCTTCGTGTCCATGGGTGTATTCATGGACTTACACTCTAAAATGTTGAATCTCTTCAGGATTTCGACTGCATACTTCCCTTGGTTAATGAAGATCCTCTCTAGACTTTTCCATACCTCAAGACCTAAGAAATAATGCATTAGGCCAAGGTCTTTCATCTCAAATTCTGAGGCGAGCCTCTTCTTACATTCAGTGATGATATTTTCTTCTCTAGTTAAGAATAAGGCATCTAAATACAACAATAATATCACTAGCTCATCATTCATAACCTTGATGTAAAGGTTATAATCTTCTTTACTCTTGGTAAAGCCCAAGCTTGTCAGGAAACTTTCTATCTAGCCATACCAAACTCTAGGAGCTTGCTTCAATCCATACAGAGCCTTATTCAGCTTGCAGACATGAGACTTTATGTCTTCAACTTCAAATCCTTGAGGTTTCTCTATAGACACTTCTTCTTCGATGACACCATTTAGGAAAGTTGTCTTTACATCCATCTGGTGTAACTTCTACTTCATCTTAGTTGAAAGGGCTATGATGGTTTTGATCAAAGTGTATCTGGCTACAGAAGCGAATGTCTCTTCATAGTCAATGCCTTATAAGAAAAGCCATGAGCTACAAATATTTCTTTGTACTTCTCAATACTTCCATCAGTTACATGTTTTATTGTGAAAATCCATTTGGAAGATACCACATCCTTACCCTTCAGTCTGGGAACTATTTCCCATACATCATTCTTTATTATGGATTGGTATTCTTCTGTCATCGCATCTACCCATTCTTTCTTCTGAATGGCTTCTTCAAAGAAAGTAGGCTCTTTCTCTAGGAGATCACACATCAAATCCATATAACTGGAGAATGGCTTAGGTCTCTTAACCTATCTTGTGGTTCCTTCGAGAACACCATACTTCTCTACATCTTGAATAAGCTCTCTTTCCCAAGAAGGATTTCTTTTAAGGGAGATCGTCATATGAGGAGGTTCTTTAAATTATACTATGTCATGATCTTCTAGAATTTCCTCATCAGGGGAAGTTACGACTTCCCTCACTGGTTCTGCAGCTCTGGGAACCTCCCTCGCTGATTCTGCAATTCTGGGGATTACGGGTTCCTCTTCATATACTTCCTCAAGCTGGCATATTCTCGATTTATTGAGCGCTGCATCTTCATCGAAGGTCACTTCCATGTTGATCTCAATGTGATGGTGACCTGGTATATAAATCTTGAAGGCCTTGGAGACCTCACAGTATCCCACAAATATTCCCTTCTTTCATAAAGGGTCTAGCTTGTTTCTTTTCTCTTTCGGAATATGTATAAATATTGGGCAGCCAAATATTTTAAGATGGCTTACCTCTAGCTTCTTTCCGGGGAACATCTCTTCTGGGGTCTTGAACCCAAGTGCACTATGGGACAATCAGTTTTGCACATATACGATTGTCATTGTTGCTTTTTCCCATAAGCACATTGGAAGATATTGATCATGGATCATGGTCTTCACAGCTTCCATTATCGTTATGTTCTTCCTTTCAGCTACACTGTTTTGTTGAGGATTATAGGGAGTAGTGAGTTCCCTCTTGATCCCAACATCTTTGCAGAAGTTCAAAAAATATTTTGAGGTGTATTCTCCTCCATTATCTGACCTGAGTATATTGATCTTTCTTTCAGAAAGATTCTCTATCAAGGCTTTGAATTCCTTGAATTTGTTGAACACCTTATCTTTAGATTTCAAAAAATAAACCTAGGTCTTACGAGAATAATCATAAATAAATTATACATAGTATACATACCC
>JASDQU010500376.1:42214-77295 GCA_032191745.1 Picea mariana
ATTGGTAATCATCTCCAAGTGTCACTTTCTGAGAAAACTTATTTTCTGATATACAAGAGAGAATATCTCTTTGGCCTCTCATGTGCTTGGAGACACCACTATTAATGAGCCAAGTGTCCTCTCCAAGGGTTACCGATCTTGAGAGGACCGAGATTAAGACATAGTTTTTAATCTTCTCTCTTATCATCTTTGCGGGTGGCTCTTCATCTTCGAATACATGGGCATGGTGCCTCTTATTTATCCACTTGTATTCTTCTCATCTAGATGGAAAAAATTTCACAATGTGTCCCATCTTGTCACAATGGTAGCATTGTACAGATGAGTAATTTATTTCCTTTCATTGTCCTTTCTTCTGAAATCTCCTTGGATGAGATTCTTTATGACTGAATTTGTTTGGGGTTTGAGACTCTTTATAAGTCTCTTTCTGGAAATAAGACTTCTACCTTCCTCCTTTAGTGAGAGTAGCTAGGGCTTGATCTTCATCTCTTGCTAGTAAGGCCTCTCGGTTAGCTACTCTTGTTTCTTCTTGAATGCATTCTTCCCATAGACTATCAAGCTTTAGTTTCTCTGTTCTTGCACAAATGGTTTGGATGAATGAATCCCAAGGTATTGTGAGACCATTAAGGGCCATTATTACGAGTTCGTCTTCGTCTATGGTATCTCCAATTTCTTCTAACTGTTCTCTGAATTATGAGATTTTGGAGAAGTATTCTTGGATTGATTTTCCTTTTTGCATCCTTGTGTTCTTGAGCTGAGTTCTTAGGTTCATATTCCAGTTTATGTTCTTTCCTTCATATATTCTATTTAAGGCATTAAAAATTTCTTTCGAAGTCTTCTTTGATGACACATAGGGAATCAGGTGGTCTTTGATTGAATCTGCAATGATTCTCTTAGCCCTGATTGTGTCCTTTTGGTGCTTTGCTTTTCCTGCAGCATCATCGGGCTCCGACACTTCTTCTTTGATGAATGTTTCTAGTTCATTCTCCTCAAGGATGAGGCCAATCCTATACTTCTAGGCACAAAATTTTTCCACACCTTCTAGCTTGTCAACAATCTTAATGCTTGCAGACATCTTTTACCTGAAGCTGGGAAAATGTCCAAAAATGAAAATGTTCAAAATTAAATTTTGAACTTACCAGGAGGTGCGCTTGGCTGAGGCGAGTAGCCTGGTGTGTTTGGATCTAATAAAATCAATCTTTTTCCCTTCCAAAATTGATCTGTAGATTTTTGGACTGGTGCTTCTGGTCTTTTGGTGCCTCTGGTACTCTAGTGCTTCTGGTGCTTCTGGTACTTCTGGTACTCTGGTTTTCTGGTATTTCTGGTACTTTGTGAAACTAGGGTTTCACTTTCCAGGATATCTAGCCACTGAAAAGTTGCGCTAAGTATGCCAAAATAATCCTTGAGGGAGGGCACACTTTTCTAGATGGTTTTAGGGATGAAATACCTCACCAACAAAAAATCCCTAATTTGCATGTACGACAATAGTGACGTTTTTCACTTTCTCTTGTGAAAGATGCTCTATTCAGCTTAGCTCTGATACCATGTTAATGTTTAATCTATTATTAGAGTTATTTGCATTTCAATAAATAACACTAGCATAATATAGGATCACTGAGAAATACACAATCACAAGAGACACATCGTTTATCCTGGGAAACCCTCATGGGGAAGAAAACCCAGCAAAACTTCCTTATTATAGATAGCCAATAAAATTCCAAGAGATAACTCAAACAAATACAGAAAGTCCTCTCCCAAGGATGTGCCTCTCTCTCTCTCTCTCTCTTCTTCAACTGCAACTTTGAAACTTGTCTCTCAATGAACAAGTGAGTGTGTCTAACTGAGGCGTGAGCCTCCTTATTTATACAACACTGGCACGTGTGGAGGTGTCTTTTCACTCACAGGGCAAACTTCTCCTTCTAGGTGGTTATAACCACCTTTAGTATATTCTAGGGCCTCTTTAATATATTTTGGGCCGACTTATTCTTATGTCTATTACAATTATATTTTGACCAATCTGCAAAAGGGGATTTGGTCCTTTACAATAGCCGACATGATCAATCCGCAATGGGGATTGATCCAATGAATAATGCATAAATAATAATTAGAATACACTTTGCAATTACATTATTTCAACAGACTCATCCCCCCGACTGGGGGGGCGGGGGGGGGCGGAAAGCAGGGATTCAAGGGAGAAGCCCCTGAAGGAAAAATTGCCTTGTAAATGTATATTGTAATTTCATAGTAAATCTAGACCATTCATTATAAGGTTGTATATATGACAGTATAAGTTATGTTAGGGTTTTTTTCCCTAGAAGACAACCCTCTTTTATGAGGGAAATGTATTGTGGCTATGTATCATTGTGAATATTGTATTCTGAGAAAGAAGAGGAAGTTACAACGGATGTGTTGCAGGTTGTATCCCTTCATTTGCTCGATAATAAAAAGGAAGGACATGGAAATTTCTCTGGTGGATGTAGCCCACACTAGGTGAACCGTGTATATCTGTGTCTCTATTGTATTGTGTATCTTCTATGTTTTATTTCCACATTTGTTTTTTCTTTATTGCTCGGTGATCCTGTTTTTCTAACATTTTGGTTCGGTGAAAAATTGTTCTATGAACATGCACAACATCAGATGGGTATTTCACCTCCCTCCGAATTGACCGTCAGATGGGTATTTCACCTCCCTCCGAATTGACCTACTTTGAGGTGAAAATGCTATGAATATCTTTATGTCGATTCTAGTTCTAACTGGCTTCACCAAGACTCATTCCAACTTTGGAAACATTTCACTTGATACAGTTGACTAAGTAGCATCAAGGCCAAAGCATCCAAACCTAAAATAGAGCATTGATCGATGATTGGTTCATTCCAGAGAAAGGAGGAAGAAGGTCATGGGAACCTTTTCTACAAATTTTTGTGTAGAGTGATCTATTGTGAAAGAAATTCAAAATGTGAAAGACCATGGAACCTTCTCTATGAATTGTAGAGCAATCTATTGTTAACGAAATTGAAAAGGCTCCAAAATTATATATATATATATATATACATTTCTATATATACCAAAAGTGTGGTGGGAGTGGATATTTTAGTAAGTAATAAACCCAGCAAAACCTGTGTTTTATAAAAACACCCAAGCAAATACGTGTTTCAAAACAAAACAAAATTAATTATCATACACGATCTCTCATTTATTTGTTATGAGGAAAATCTCTCTATGTCTAGAGTAAACCACAACAGACAGAAATGACTTCAGAAATCAACTCTATCCCAAAAACATGTTATATAAACCAATATGCAAGCGAGATAAGAAATAGGCCTACTTCATCTAGATGTTCGATGAAGTCCATCATTGAGCACTTTGACCCAAAGCTATATACCTACAACTAGTTTTGAACAATTAAGCAAAGCAAGCATATGGTGATAATATAAAAGGTTAGCACATTAGATAGCATAATCCATTAATATACATAACAAATATGCCCATGGATAATAAATCAAATATTTGCAAGATATCAATTGGACAGGAAAGGAGTATTTCTATTAATAAATGATCAGCAGAAGTGAAAATATTATAGACTTCAGTGTCGGCATGGTTCGGAACTAAGAAACTAAGTACCTTCCAGTTGGGCCTCCACCACTTCAATCCTCCACCAAAGGCAAGCTCATAAGAGAGAAACAATGAGGTTCTCAATCAATAAGGGAAGAGCTTGGGGATTGAACACTGTGTTCAGACTTAAAGGACAAAGGGATGCAAACTCAATATGAAGTAAATAATTTCTCCAGAGTAACTTTTCTCTCAAAGTTGAATTCTTTCTCCTCTTTCCATAGCTCAGAATTGGCCCATTTATAACCTTCAAAATTGAACTGAAGGGTCGATTCGAAATGTTTCCAGTATATGGAAGGCCAAGGATCATAGATCTCCTATCCTGACATGGAAACCTGACGTTAATTTTCATTTTCTGGCACACATCCTGATGTACGCAGGTTGTAGTGGAGCAGCCTGCGTATACACATGTTGTATAGTAGGCAAGGTGTGTACATGTGGAAAAATCTGTATTTTTATCTCTGGATTTTACAAACAGGGATGATAAGTCTGCATAGGGAAATGGAAAAATTCCTTTTGTGCAAGATTACATAGGGTGAGGCAAATCTTGCTACATTAGATGTCCCCTAATGTGTGAGGTCATAGGAGTGTATGCGATGGCCGAAATACATTATAAACAACCCAAAAGTGGAGTGATGGGGAACCAACTGGAAGAACTAGTTGCTCATTACATTCTGCATTGAATTTGCATACATGGATGCCAATAAAATACACTGCAGATCCATGTGAAAATATACCAAACAAGTGTTTGTGGCCATGAATAGGAAAATACAAATGCAGTTACATGCCAAAATTTTGGCATAGTCACGAACAAGGCCCAGTAGAACCGGTCTCAAAACCAATCTAAATATATCTGTATACAATGGAGTACGATATGATCTCCCATGATCATTGAAGTCATATAGGTATTGGTCCAATGAAAAGGAAGCAACAGCTCAGGAAAGTTGCGGCCACATAGTGATGTCTTCAAGTCTTATACACAATCCGCTAAGGGTGCAAGTCTACATCACGTGAATAAGGGAGTTGAGATCGAACACAATGAGACATCGTTTGATTAATGGTCATTGAAGTATACTGTTAACGAACGTGAGACAACCTACCAATAATGAAAGTAGGTATCAAGGCACTGATTAAATTCTTACAAGTGTGAATAAAGGAGCCAATGTCGAACACCTGAAGAATCCATCGATAAGGAGACATTGATGTATTCCCAACTGTCAATGGCGAGAGAGCTTGCCATTAATGACTGCAAGCCTCAAGGTACTCATAAGACTCTAGGTCATGTTTCCAGAATAAATGGGTTGAATTCGATGGAAAGAGACCCATTGAAAGGAGAGCATTAAGGCATCTCTCATCAGTTAGCATGAGGTACAAACCAAGAGATTCATGATTTGGTAGAAATCGGATGAAGAACATGTTCACAAACCAATGACCCTGTGCATATTTCGCGTGTGCCAAGTGTAAGAGGTACATGAAAAAGACCCTCTGAATAACAGCCAATGATGAAAATTGCTGACAAAGGAAAGGAAACTACCAATAAGGTTAATGGCATCCAAGACACTGCATGAATCCCAATGTGTGAATATATGTCTTGTCATCGAACACAAGGGAAACCACCCAGTCAGTGACCAATGATGAAGTGTCGACTGTTGGGTTCAAGGTTACCTACCAAGGTTACCTACCAATGATGAAACTAGTTCCAACAGTGGAACATACCTATGCTCAATGAAAGGAGATGCATGTGGGAGATGGACACTCGGGGGAATTTTCCCTCCTAGGTAGAGGGTGTCAAATTGCGAAGGATATAAACAAGGTTCTACTTGGTTGAGGATGCAAAAACTACTGAGGCAAACGGTTTACAACGCAAAGTGAGAACCGACTATAGGCTCAATACTGCAAGTGAGGGCATGAGATGCAATCACAACTTAATGCCAAAAAATGTCCTTTTTTATGTCTTTTAGTCTACTTGGTGTGAAAAAGGGATAAACTTTTGCAAAATACACGTCCTTTCAAATCCAATTTACGAGTGTGAAAGAGACAAGTCCACTCGACAATATTTTCTCTTTTTGAAGACAAGTTGGAAAAGATCTTAAATTAAACTCATTTGGGAGTCCTCAGGGTATAAGGAAGCATGTTTATGAGTGAGAAATGTGGCTCAACATAAATTCATGTACTGGCTATGAGGGACTCCCGATCCTATGGAAAAAATCTATGCATGGGCACCAAGTGAAGTAGGGGATCTAACTAGGGCACCCATGTTTGGTAAGTCTCTACCACTTGATAACGACACAACTTATAGTAGATGGAAGGTTATGTGTTGCAACAAATGGGTCCATACCTAAGGCATAAAAAGTGGTAGTTATATGATAATGAAAAAATGTATGATGGGATGGATACCTATCCTATATTTTGGGTAATGAAAATACCTGCTTGCGGTGATGAACGACCAACATAACGTTGAAATCTGCAAGAATCACTGGTGAAAAATACAAAAACCAACTCAATCATCCTTTGTATTAGTCCATTAGGTGAAAAAATGGCTCAAAAATATAGAGAGTGGGTAAAAATTGTTTATAAATAGTAACAAAACCAAAAATTACTATACCATTTTGATTTTTAACCCAAATAGTGAAAATTGGACCAAAATACCTATGAGATTCAACCAGTGATTGCAGGAGCATCAGGCAATGAAATCAAAAACTGCCTGGACCAGGTAACTCTTCTTTCCTTCCTCTTCATTTCTAGTGGATTAAATTTTTAAATTAGGTTCCAAATTTTGAGTAATTTAGAGCGTAAATTATGAAATTCGGTGTACGCACTGTCTCTTATCAGGTCGCATATACGATGGGTTATACATGATTTTTCAAACCACAAGGCACGTATACCCAACCCTATACACGACTGTAAGTGAAGCAGCTCGCATACAGGCATGCAAACAATCATTTCTAAGATTGCTAACTCAAATTTTGGCTTTCCTTTGGCAGGATAGTTCTTGAATGGAGAGAGAGAGAGAGCATGAGGAGGTCGATGCTACTGTGGATCGAGATGTGGCTTATATACATTTTGGGCACTCAAAGGAATGAGGGCCTAGGTGAGGTTACTTGAGATGCTTGTGGGTTACTAGGATGAGAGTGAAAGCTTCAACCTCGATGGGAAACCATTGAGGATTGAAGTAGAGGATATCTACTTTTTGACTAGATTATCATATTGGGGAGAGGTTGTAAATCTCAAATCACAGGGAGCAAGGAGTAGAATGAAAATAGAGGAGTACATCGATGCCCACTGTGTAGCAGGGACTCCGAAGGTAGGAAGTCAACTCCCTATCTAAGCGAAAAACAATCTCAGCATGAAGATTGGTGTCCTCGTATTGACTAGGATCACAGGTTCAGCCATGTTGCATCAAGCATTGAGACCACTCATGTTGTATGAAGTATAGTGTATGAGACCTATAGTATATGACCGGTGTACCTCACTACTGGAAAATATGAAGAGCTAGTTGACAAAGAGCAAACATGGGAGTAAGAGGAATTTGGGTTTGCCTCTATCCTATGCAGTTTCTTCTTTGAGCAGGTTTTAGGCTTGGGACCTAGAATCGAGATTCTTCCGAGGGGACCTCACGATCTAGCCATGGCATGATGGACCAAGGTAATGAGGCAGTAGGGGGGAGGTAGGTTGCCCACACCCTAGAACGGGGATTTATTCTACTAGTGGCAGGGACAAGTCATTTCCCCAGATGATTATCCCTATGCAGGGATAGACTTTAGAGGAGATACGAACATGCCACTTCCACCAAGGTCTGCCTACAGTGACATAGGTATGTTGAATGTTTTTAAATATTTCATTTTTTTGTCTTTTTGTATAATAGAACAAAAATATTTTTGGATGGTGTTTAAGTACTAACTAGACACTTGTGTAACGTAGACGTGGGTCCATGATAGACGAAGGGTTTCCTTGACATCGACGGAGCAACCGGGGAGAAGAGGTGACGAGAGGAGAAGATGAGAGAGTCCTACAAAACGTACAGGGAAACCTGTCTAATTTGACTCATAGGATTCCCATGGTTCAGGTAGAGGATTTTCCTGAAGCCATGCAGGGACAGGTGGTTGGTGTGCCCAGAGATTGGGTGCGACTCTTTCTCAATATCGTAAACGTCGTAGTTTTTTACCATGACACACATCTGGGGCCATAGTCATAGATGTCATGGATATTTTTGTACCGGATGTATATGTGTATTGAGGGTATTAGCCCCAATTTTGTACTATAAACACCATATTTCTTGAAATATATATAAAAATGGATCTTTGGATTTACTTATATTTTACAATATGTACATCGATGAGATGGTTTTCTTTGCTTTATTTATGTGACAAATGCCAATCTAAAATGAAATTAGCATAAGCATCGGATACATGATTAGAACTCCTAGGAATGTGATAATAAGAAATAAAATCAAACTGTCATTCTAAAAGACATACCTGTAGAAATCGATGGAGTAAAGTAGGATCATGCATGTGGTAACTATCGTTCAACTGAAATACTGATAACTAGGAATCCAGGTGAACTTCTAAAGAGTGAATACCATGTGAGATAGTATCAATAAAAATTTCTATAACGATGCTATATTAGGCCACATTATTCATGTATGGCCCTAGGCATACGCCACCTGAAGACACGAGTAGACCCTCGGGTGAGTAAACCCCCCAAGCAGCAGAAGCCAAGTTCCTTGTATGATGATTGGCTCTGTCTATGAATCCTAGGTACACCGAAGAATTCATTGACATCTGCCAATGAAGGGAAAACCCAATAAGAAAGTTGAAGACGAAAAGAAAGGGGAAAATATATATACACTAAAATACATTAGTATACAAAGTCTTATGCCCAATCCTGGGGCTCAAGTGTAATATCTTTTGAAGTAGAGCCCATTCCTGGGCTCAGCCAACATATTCCCTTCATAATATTCTAACTTGTAGGCTCCTTTTTCTAAGACACGCCACACGATATAAGGACTGTGCCACATGGGTTTAAACTTGCCTGCCCCCAGTGGTTCTTTGCTTGATCATACAAGAGGACCAAATCACCCTCAACGTACAATCGAGGACAGACAAAATTATCATATTGAACCTTGACGCATCTTTTGTTTGCCTCGATAGTCATAGAAGCATCTCAACGTTGCTTGTTAAGACTCTCTAGGTGTACAAGTCATCGTTCGATATTAGAAGTGTGAGGTAGGAGCGCGACTTCCAACTTAAGATAAGGGATCTAGAATTCAATAGGTAAAATCGACTCCACACTGTGTACTAACTGGAAAGGGGAAAATTTGGTGGTAGTCTTGACCGAGGTTTGATATGCCCAGAGTGCGAGATATAGCATAATGTGCCAGTTGGACTTACTCTGGATGACATTTTTTTGCAAAATGGTCTTGAGAGACTTGTTGATGGCCTCTACTTTTCCATTTTCCTAGAGGTAATAAGGATAAAAATGACCATGTCTAAACCCTAGCTTAGATGTTATCTCTTCCATCATTTCATTCTGAAAGTGACTGCCATGATCATTGACAATGTCACTCGAGATACCGAACCAGGTGATAATTTTATTGAATATGAAGAAGGAGGTAGTATTCCCATCAGATTTAACTATAGGCATGGCCTCATCCCACTTACTAAAGTAGTCGACGACCACGATAATGTGTTGATTCCCCCCAGCTGAAGTTGGGTTGTAATCCACAAAGTCCACCCCCCACTTGGTGAAGGGACCAATGGTAATGAATGGATGAAGAGAGGTTGGATGTGAGTGCATTTTTCGAGTAAACACCTAGCAAGGGTGACACTTCTTAACTGCTTCAATACAATATTTAAATATAGTAGGCAAGAAATAACCGGCTCGCAAAATCTTTTGGGTTGTCGCAAGCCCGGATAGATGACCACCACAAGCCCCATTGTGGCAATCATTCAGGATAAACTCGGCTTCTCCGTGAGTTAAACAATGACGCAATATATTTTCTATTCCTCAACGATACAAAGTGTCACCGACAATAGTATAATTCTTAGCTTGGTACCTTACATGTCGTCAGTCATCTCGTGAGAGATGCTGAGGGAACTTCAAAGTTTGAATATAGAGAACAATGTCCTGATACCAGGGGTCGGACAAAGAGAAAATAAAAATGTGTACATCCACAAATGAATCAACATGGATAACATCCTCATCTAATCATGGAAATTCTGATATTAACTGCGCAAAGTCTAGTGATTTCTTGGCTTTCGCAGAAGATAAATCAAGATCTAACTCTGGTAAAATGACAATCCATTTATTATATTTCCCCCCTATGATATGCCTGGTAAGGACATATTGAAATGTATTTACATTGGCAACCACAGGAGTCTTGCAGAGCAATATATAATGACGTAAACGTTGGACTGCATGAACGGCAGCCAAAGCTAGCTTTTCAATGTGAGAATAATTAAGTTCAGGACCGACTAAGTTTCAACTAAGATAGTAGATGACATTCTCGTGGAGTTCATCATCCTCCTATACCAAAACCATACCAATCGTCTCCTCGGATGCGACGATATAAAGTAAGTAATCCCTACTGTAGTCAGGATACTTCAGTAGAAGCTTCGATACCAAGGCTTTCTTCAAAGCATCGAAGGACTCCTGGGCTCGCTCATCCCAGATAAAAGGGATGTCCTTCAAAAGACGCATGAAACCCTTAGTGATATTGGCATAGTTTACTATAAACCGACAAAGAAAGTTAGCTTTCCCCTGTAAACCTTGAAGTTTTATAATTGTGCACAGGGGAGGCAATCGAAGTATTGCCCGTGTTGGAGAAAATTTGATCAGACCAGGGTCCTTCTCGGGTTACCAACAAAAGGTACCATGTAGTCTAGAGCACTAGAATTATCATCTCCTCCGAAGAGAAGAAGTCTCGCCCAAAGAGATGTTGAGATAGATAGATAGGGAAGGGTAGGGAAAATACTAAAGAGGATCCATAGAGCAGTCAGAACTCATTCATGTTATTTCACAAGAGACATTAACAGATTTGAAACATATAAATGAAAGAATCCAACCTACTTACGTTGTGAGAAAAAATTTAAACATTGAACCATCATATAGAACTCATAATCCATAAGGAAACACTCTAATGCATAAGTAAACATACAAAGATGTAACATATTTTGAAATTTGGTCATGCTTCCTATTATCTTTAGGATCTTTCTCTCATTACAAACTCAAACTTACATAGCAAGGCTTAATACCACTAGACCTAATGCAAAATATGCACTTGTGATGGTTCAACCAGATTCTATAGTAACGACATCTTTCGAAAATGAGCCAAAGGTGTGTGGCGTGATCCGCTCTCTTGTGAGAGTGAGAAGCAAGATCATCAAGGTAATATTCAACTATGTGATTAAGATCATGAAAAGTGAAGGTCATGGCACGTTTAAAGGTTTCTCCGGCATTTTTAAGGCTAAAATGCATTTTTTGGTATGCGAAAGTACCCCAAGGACAAATAAAGGTCGTCTTGTGTTGATCCTCAGGTTTAATTTGAATTTGGTTATATCCTGAAAATCCATCCATAAAAGAAAATACTCCGCTTCCTTCACACTCGTCATCAAGAATCTAATTGATGAAAAGTGTTGAGAAGTTGTCTTTAGGACATGCCTTATTTAGGTCACAAAAGTACATACATACATGGTATTTCCTTGCTTCTTATTCACCGGAATGGGGTTCGATACCCATTCAGTCAAGGGAACTGGGTAGATGAAGCCAACATTAAGTAGCTTCTCCACCTTTGCCTTAATAGAAGGGGCCTTCCAGGGATTGATAGATCTAAGACGTTGTTGAAAAGGTTTAGCATTCGGATAAGTTCTAATATCATGATCAAAAATACGAGGGTCGACTCCTAAAATCTCTTCATATGACCAAGAAAATACGTCTCGAAATTCCTTGAAGAGTTTGGTGTAGATTAGGATTTCAATTGGTGAACAATCCGCAAGGATATTAACATTTTCAACCTTTCCAGGGGTACAAAAGATATTGATCGTGACAGTAGGAGAAATACTCGCCATATTTCCTTCAGCATAAATTTCGTGTGTATCAAGTGGAACTACGGCGTGACAGACTATCTCACTCAAAGTAGATCGAAAGTCATCTTGTTCGATTCTTTCAAGCTCTAGGAGAAAATAAGAGCGATGATGCATATCATCCCAAGGTTTTTCGGAACCATTCATGGATTCGATGATAGCTTCATCTGAAGGAAAAGTCTCATCGAGGAAATCATGTGAGAAAGACAACGAAGTGGCCCACACGGTCCTAAGAATGGGATCCTCCTCATCCTTCGGTGAGGCAACGGGATCTGGATCAATAGAAGAGTCAAGAATAGCTTGATATGCAATCTCCACTGCCGATAGTGGCATGTCCATTCCATCATGCAACTAACCTTCACAGGATGAAGTCAAGGAAGTTAGGGTCCATGGATCACTAAAATATGAAGTGCGGAAAGGAATGGACCTCCCTGTCGAGACGGGTCTACTGGACATGGCGTAAACATGATAAATCGGTGTCGTGAAGTCTAAAGTACCCATAAAGGAAGAATACATTCTGACACCAAAATTCTCAGTTGTCGGCTGAGAATTGTCGATCACAGGGATCGACGGTCCAATAGATGCATTAGGACTAGAGTATGCAAAGGATAACTGGTCGATCGTCATGATCTTCCCTTCATGAGGAAAACAAAGAGTACAGAAGACGGACGATGCGATGGTGACCATAGCATAGGTCCAATTGTGTCCTAGTAACAGGTTATAATCAAGAGGTGCATCAACTACCTCTACCTCCACCTCTATCGCCTTCCCACCTAACTTGACCAGAAAGGCAGGAAGAATACCATGAGGGCAAAAGGAATGACCGTAAAAAATAGTCAACATGTTTGATGACTTAGAAAGAGTCAAAGAATTGAGAGCATTCCAACATATCAAGGACATCACACATGTAGCAACGACTTCATAAACAATCACACATTTGATAGTATACTTTGAGTACTCCACGTGGATTTGGAATGCCACATGGTAAGGAAAGCGAGGCTTCACATATGTGACGTCAAACTTGATAACTTTTGAGCCACTAGTTTCTAGAGATCCTAAAGTAGATAGTAAGGCATTCCTCTATGAAGGACACGTTTGGAGTACCTCCAAATCTAACACCACACAATGGTTTTGACCTAGGTCCTCAACAAAAGAGTAGTTATGGCCGGATCTAGCATTTGGATTGTGGGTAGAGCACTTGAGTACTCCTTTCAAAATATGAGGTGGTGGCTCTAGTTTTTCAATCTATAAATTCATCTTCGGGGAGGAGGAGGAGATTCTATACCAAGAATAGCTTGTGAAGAGATATAATATTGAGATCGAGTGGCTACATTAACTTTTGCATCAACCATATTGATACACAAATGGTCGTCATCTTGCAACGGCGGGTTTTGACTCCCACTAGCCACATTTTTGGCATTTGAGGAGATCAAGGCCATGTGTTGGTTATGTGGAAATGGATTCGTCAACACGGCGGGCAGTAGAGATAATAGCCTCACAGATTCTGCAAGTTTGGGGCATAAACAAGTAAGGTGATCATCTGTGCAAAGCTTACAGTGAAACTTCACCTTACGTCTTCCTCATTTTCCCTCTTCAGCATAATTATTCGTCTTCTCATTATTACCATTGTCCTTGGGTTTATTACCATTTTTCCCACCCTTACGATTGTTACATCTTTTCTTCTTATTCCCTCTTGGTTGATGGTTACCATTTGGGTTTGCCGACGATTTCATAGAATGTGCATCCACCTACTGAGTGGGGTTGGAAGACACAGACGAAGTTGGCCCTCCTGCAGACTGGTTTAGAGACAACTCTTTCAAATGGCTTGTCACCGAGTCTGTGGAATTTACATTGGTGGTACCTACGATGCCATCGGCATGAGGTCTGAGCTTTTTTCTAGGGTTGTAAGTTGACTGTGGTGCATCTGGAAGAATGTGGTATAACATCCCAGACTGAGCATATATCAGATGTAGTTGTTTGGCTTTAAAGATCTCTTCTTCCTTAGTGGTAACCCCGGAAGTACAAATATATTTTGAGATAGGAGGGTGAAAATATTTAAGGAATCATTCTAAAATAAAGGCCGAGGGTATGGGGGTCTTAATCAGCCTCTTCCTTCTACGCCACTCTAGGATATGATCCAAGACATGAGTGGTTGTGTCATGGCGTAAAGTCGACAGAAATTCTAGGCCAACATCATAATGAACCGGTAATTGGAAGTGGTTAAGGAAGACCAATACAATCTGACTAAAGGTCCCATATGCCCCCCTAGGTAGCTCGATATACCATTTTCCAGCAACTCCAATAAGGATGCGTTGAAACAATCTTAACTGAATAGAATCGTCATTTAAGGGAATTCGAGGAGCACCATTAGTGAAAGGTAGTAACGTGATCACCAGGATCCTCACCATTCTTACCTTCAAACTTCGGAATGTACGAAGGAAGCTTGGTGGGGACAGGGGAGGCATGTAGGATCATGACTCATAGGGTCTTTCATACTCTTAGACAAGTATGGAAGATTAAGCATGGCTAGAAAAGGGAGACGGGATTGTGGCATCTAGACCTACGCTCTCAGGAAAGATTGTGCTTGAGGAACTGCAGTCCATCCAGGGTTCTGGTAAGAACCATGGCCCTTTTTGGGATTGTAAGACCCTCCTCTGAGATGATTCATGAAAGGTTGGTTGGGCATCATTCCAATAGGAATGTTTTGTTGGAGGTTATAAAAATTGCCCCCAACCAGAGTGGATCCAGGTTGGGGGTTGCTCAAAGTGTGAAACTGACCTCCTCCGGGTGGGAATCTGGAGAATAGAGGTGGATTCATCATGCCAAATGTATTGGTCGGAATCGGCAACAAGGAGGTAGGGGTATAGGACAAAACTTGAGTTGAATATTCTCTGCCAGGTTGGTTGTTCCACCTAGAAGAAGGAGGATTAGTCTCAGGGTTAAAAGCAGGAATGCCTCCCATATTAGGAGTCGTTTGAGGGATTTGAGACCCACCAAATGAAAATGGAGTATAACGAGGTGTAGTTCACCCAAGCCCAATGCTAGCATTAGTGTCGGTAGCTGCGATGGTGCTCTAAAACTTCAAAGTAAAGTTCAGCATACCATAGGAAAAAGGACTAGAGGCCATAGGGATGGAATGAACATTATAGCCCATTGAGTGACCAAGAGACCCAAAATGGTTCAAGGCAAGAGATTGAGAATTCACTATAGGCCGATCCATAGTAATGATAGGTGCCTCATGCACTACAACCATTGTGGTTGCAGGAGTCGAAGGGGTGCCATTAACAATAGTGGGTGTGGGTGTCAAAGGGCTCCCAGTGTTCTGAAGACTAGGTTCAATACTCATACTTGTATAATCACAAGTCTAAACAGTGGATGTGTGTGTACCATGCCTAATAGCTCTACACCTTTTAGAAGGAAAAGACTCAAAATCCAGTGGTAACTGTAATAAGCGACGGGACCAGCGGGGATGCTGGTTCGATTCCATGATCACTTAAGACTCTAAAGACGAAAAAGAAATCCTAAGGCCAACTAGTAATCAAAGAGCACACCAAAATTCAAATAGCTAATATACATACAAATGGGGTAAAGTGACTAAGAGTGGCCTCCCTCCCTAAAGAAGGTATGTCTCTCCCAAGAGGGGTGTTGACACAGGGGCAGACCCAGGGTTCAACGCTACAATAGTGCACCAACAAAACCCTAACTACCGACCCTTTCGGCAACACCTGCGAAGCAGATGAAGTCTCACCCGAGGTAGAGGCAGGGGTGGTTGCAAGACTTAGATGTCTGCAACCTTAGCTGGGACACTGATCAGTGATTACAACACCTTAACAAAGCACTTAGCAGTTACATTTCATCATAATTTAATCAGTATCTACTTCACAGATAAAACCCTAATTACAAAGAAGCACAGTTTTCACCCAGATCTAGACTATTCAAGAACTAATCACATTTAGATAGGTTAGATCTAGCATTCATCCCTATTATTAAGCACAAAGAATTAAGATCTATCTATCATTCATCTATATCAAATCACTTAAGCAAGTAACACATAAACACATCAATACATCAAACAAATCATAGCAACACAAGATATATGTGGTTCACCCCCACCCTGGGACTACGTCCACAAACTCTTCTTCTCTTTTATTATCTTTGGTAAATCAACTACATGCACAAAGCCTTGAGATCTTACTCTGCATAGGACAGGAGATCTGTGCACTTCGCTAGATCCTCCTTCCCTGAGTTATAGCATAAATATTTTCACAGTCTCTTACAATCACTTGCACTTAGCTCTACAAGTCTCACACAATATGCACAAAGAAATTACACTTACCACTTGCACTTAGCACCTAGCATCATGTAGATGCATCTATTGTCTCATACACACTTCTTCTTACATCACCTAAACATCTATTTATACATTACAAAAAGGGCCTAAACATGGGTAAACCCATGGGCTAACATCCCCATACCTGTTACATAATCCCACAACCCAAAAAGTCCTAAAAAGGGGTCAAGATCCCGCGATCTTTGCTTCTAATTGCGCTTCACCTTCGAAATCCTATCAAAGTCCCAAAAGTAGTTCAGACCTTACCAAGGATCCTCAAAACTTGGTCAAGGGCCAACAGGCCCCCAACACTCACCTGCAACTCGTCTCGAGTCACTCTGGTCTGGGTAGCTCTGCTTCGAGAGCCTCAAGCTTGGCTCGAGATGCTTTGACCTGTTGTTGTGCCATGACCTCCTGTTCGGTGAACTCTTGGATTAGTGCTTCATTGACAGGTCCCTCTAAGCATTGTTCAACTGTAGTGACAACTTGCTCTAGTTATGTTCCTCGGCCTTCAATCTTTGTGAATAGTTGGCAAGCCTCATCCTGAATTGGTTGGAGTCTCTGAGTCACTTCCATTACTCTTCTCTGAATGGTTTGGACCTACTGTTGGGCATTGCATTGTTCTTGGGATCGCTTCATCCTTTCGACTGCTGACAGGGGCTTCAACTATGCCTGTACTATTTATGCTTGCTGATTTTCCTCCTGGAGCTGTGACTCTAGTGCCTTTAATTCAGAATCCTCAGTGATTCGCTCATAAGTTTGGGCACTGCGATCACTTATTTGTTTACATTCCATAGTGAGGGAATTTATTCTTTCAACTATGCTTCGAGTAGTTTCTTCTCTTTGATCTCGTACATCCGACAGAGTGTTGGGCACTGTGCAGAGCTCTAAGTCTTCTATTCTTTGTTGTAGATGCTAGATAGATTATGTGAGTTGCGCTACTTGATGTTCCACTCAATATTTTTCCTTTGGCTCTAAGCCTGTCACAGAGTGAAGTGCTCTGTCGACTGCTTCTTTGACTCCCAGTTGTTCTCTGAGAAACTATTATTTTTCTTGATTGGCCTATGCTCTCTCTTCTTCAAACTTGGCTTGAATCTCCTCTTTCTCCTTTTGTACAACCCGATTTTTCTCTACCATTTATTCTTGTGCTTTCTTCAGGGCCACTGTGTCCTATTCTTTCTCTTATTGTGCTTGACAAAGGCGGGCTTCGGTCGCATCAGCTAGTCTGCGAAGTTGGGCAGGCTAATCTCCCAACTCTGGTTCTTCTGATGGTGGGGGCACAGTGGATACTGTGCGACTAAAATGAAGGGAATGTTGTACCCCTCTCATCTTTGTCACGATTATGTCATACAAGGCTTCTTGCTTGGCTTCCTTGTTCTGAAAAATGTCATGTGAAGCGTCTGATATTTTTGCGATGATGAAATCAAATCGTCAATCATGATTACAGTCTCAAGCTTTGGCTTGCTTGCTTTGGATTTCTTCCACGATGTAGGTTTTATAGGGGAAACCTTCATTTTCTTCGATGGATCTGTGCCATCAAGGGGGCTCCATGGCGGGGTTACTTCACCTTTCTCCTGCTTATCTTCTTCCCATGCTTATTCTTCTTTCTCCTCTTTGTCCACCTCATCACCTCCTCCTCCACTAGGTGAATCTGAGGCAGTCTCTTCTGAGGCGTTGCTCACTTAATATACATCTTCTTTCTTCTTCCTTCTACTACTGTTGGGTGCATTATACTCCTCGCCGGTAACTAACGAGCTTCCAATGAGGTTTGGGTCGAACAATTCTGCCTTAGAGATTGGTATAAGGAACTTTGTGGGCCATTACTTAGTGATTTCTTCCAGGTCCTCCTCGGTGAGATTATAGTATGACTGAAGCTCTTATTTATTCTCATCTGCGTGTGCGGTGATGTATATGAAATACCTATCTGTGCGAAACTTCATAAGGGGTATGAACTTGTCCAGAGTGTTTGGTTTCATCCGGGGGAATGATTCGATAGCCCTTTTCAGCTACAGGTAATGGGTATGGAATACTGTATTTGATTGCCACTATTTTCCCATGTCTCTCGAGTAACAGAGTGTGGTGAATTTCACAGAAAGTGGTTCAAACGGCTCAATATCCAGGAAGGTCACACCTTCTGACATCTCCCAAGCTATAAACGCAATGAGGATCAGCAGCCAGCTAAAGTGTAACTCGTAGCCCTGATCCTGAGCTTCACGAAAATCGAATTCTAGCTGGTTGACTAAGTACTTCACCCATTTCATATGTAATCCCTCCATGTACTTTCCTACGAGGTCAACCACAAACCCTGTGACCTACGTAGGTCTGTTCTTTCGGACTAGATTACCAACAATCAACTGGAAAGCGAAGCGCACTGCACCATTATGAATAGAGGCTACCTTTTAGCCTCGCGTCCCCTTCTCTACATCATCATAGATGTCTTTAATCTTCTGTGCTAGGGAATGGTTTGCATCCTTCCCTAGGTAGAAGTCTTGCGGGTCGGGTCCCTGCATGCTCAATCCGATGATCCTATGGATCAGTTCTGGATCGATGGTAATATGCCTGTCTAACCATAAATAACTGTCATGGAAGCACGACAACAGGATTTTAATGCACGCGTTAACCTCCTAGTGCCTTCAAAAGTGTGGAATTTTCATGACATTAAGGATAGTGGATTGCATGATGTTCATTGTCCATGGCTGGAGAATGGTCTTCGTTCTCTTTCCCTTCGTCTTAGTCAAGTACTTGTGAGGTGCGAGCATGTCGTAGGTCTTGTGGTCCCCTAGATTATAGTCACTGATGTTTAAGGTTGGAATCCTCCCCAAATGCGGTCTGACTATGTGTATCCCCTTCGAGAGGTACTTGATGACTGTGTATTTGAAGTCCCTCAGGACACTGTCACAATTCACTGTGCTGGCTAGAGGCGGGATGTAATCGAGAAAAACAGACGGGATTAACTTCGCATTTTCTAAGTCACATATGTGCTTAGATCTTTTCTCATCTGCAACGTGGGATGGTCTAGATCCGCGAGCAGTTGACGTGGAGGCTTGCACTCCTCATGTCGATGAAGCTTGAAATCCTGTGGACATCACTCTCTCTGCCATAAGGTCGATTAGAACTTCTTCGAAAACTTTCTCTGCGGTGATAAGCTTGTTTGACATACATGCTCAGATTGGATAGCTCGGGTGGATGAATGAATGCTCAAAGCAATGGAATAGGTGTCGATCTCAATACATACAGTGCGGTAGCAATGAGTTCTCTGGTTGGATTGGATACAATTTGAAAAAGTGTTCTCGGTGCAACAATCAACGAAATAAGTAGACAGCGATGTAATGGATCTTCTTCAATGGACAAGAGGCCTTCATCAATGCAGTTCTATCTGTTATAGCGTGGTCCCAATGGTCTGATGGTGAGATTTCTAGTCATAACTGTTGTTCTAACCGTTCGGGGCATCGGGCTAACGATTATAATTCTTTCAACTGCTATATCGCTCTGCCATGGTAAAGTTCCATGTTGTGTTGTTCTGATATCCCGACGAAGTTCTAGTTTTGCAAACCTTCCCTCTGCGAAGTCCCCTCTGGGACCTTCTGTAACTTTTCTATATTTTCTCTCTTCTTACTGAGTTTTCTAGCCTTCTTCCCAGTGATCTTCGTCTTGGTATTCCTCTTTCCATTCTGATTCTTATCTCCTTTTGGTATAGTAACTTCTCGTTGTTGAGATTCTTTCATAGGGTTCAAGGGAAATACTTATTCCTGTCTGGGGTGGGTGCTTTGTTCTTCTTTGAATCTTCTTGTGTTCATTCAACTTTGACATCCAAGTTTCTGGTTTTAAATAGCTTCGAACTGTTCTTTTTTTCTTCAATCAAGTGTGTTATCCTCCTAGTCATGAAATATTTTAATTCTTGTTTCTTTTGTTCTAAGACTTCTTCTTCTTTTCTTCTGGTCTGATTTCTCTCAATCTAGGGTTTTCCTAATAACATAGCAAATGGGGCATTGTTCTCAATAAATTTAACAACCTCAAAATCTTCCTTTGTCATAGTTCCATGAGCACTCATAACTATTTGGGTGAGTCTTCCACATAGGGTTATCAACTTTTCTCTAAATAATCCTATTCCTCCCAATGAAGGAATCATAGCAGGCTTTCCTAAAGTTTCCCAATTTCTTTCTGTCATGATATTCACCTTTGTTCCTTCATCCAGAACACAGTCTATGTTGAAGTCTCCTATTCTTGTTTCTATTCATTCTTTTTCTTTGAAGATTTCTGATAAGTTGATATTTCGGTGATCATTCAGGGCTTCTTTCATTTGCAGTAATACAGTCTCTGATTCTTTCTAGGGTTCTATCATGGTCTTAGCTTCTTGATCTTCCTCAATGTTTTCTTGTCTCATATTCATTCTTTCAACCTTATCATTCATTCTAGGGCAATCCAAAACTTCATGATCCATAGCTTGACAACAAAGACAACTAGGTCTTCTACCAGGTCATTCCCTAGCAAGATATTCTGGTCTTCTGCAGTTATAACAAAGATTTAATATTCTTTTTCTTTGAAATGATCCCCAACCTTTCCTATACTGCGCACTAGGATCATAGTAGCTAACCTGCAAAAAAAATATTTCTATGTTCCTGCATCAATTTGTTAGTCCAAACATGATTTCTATGCATAGGAATAACATATCTTTCATTATTTTTGTCAGATCTACTCATATCAAACCTTATTTCATCTATTCATGCTCTACTTTTCAAGCTAGGACAAAATTTATCAAACATACCTAGATCCATACTTTTGAAACAAAAATTTCCACTTATCTTTCCTTTTTCAATCAAAACTTTTCACTTTTCTTACCTCTAACAAAGAACAAAGCCCTCAGATCTTACCTCTTTTCTTCATATCTGATTTTTCTTCTTAGCACAAAGCTTCACAATTTAAGTAGACTATTGTGCACTAAAGAAACAGATCTACGCACAAATCTTTCTTTTCTTCAATTCCCAGCAATCAGAGTTTCAAGTCAGAATACTGCACACTTCAGTAGCAGATCTACACACACAACTTCTCTTTTTCTTTACTTCAGTTCCCAGCAATCACAGTATTAGTTCCCGGCAACGGAACCATTTGTTGGCACAGGGGCAGACCCAGGGTTCAATGCTACAACAACTCACCAAAAAAACCCTAACTATCGGCCCTTTCAGCAACACATGCGAAGCAAATGAAGTCTCACTCGAGGTAGAGGTAGGGGTGGTTGCAGGACTTAGATGTCTGCAACCTTAGCTGGGACACCAATCAGTGGTTACAACACCTTAAAAAATAACTTAGCAGTTACAGTTCATCAGTATTTAATTAGTATCTACTTCACAGATAAAACCCTAATTACATAGCAGCGTAGTTTTCACCCAGATCTAACCTATTCAAGCACTAAGCACATTCACATAGGTTAGATCTAGCATTCATCCCTATTATTAAGAACAAAGCATTAACACATCTATCTATCATTCATCTATATCAAAACACTTTAAAAAGTAACACATCAATACATCGCACAAAGCATAACAACACATGATATACGTGGCTCACCCCCACCCTGGGGCTACGTCCACCAACTCTTCTTTTCTTTTATTATCTTCATTCAATCAGCTACATGCACAGAGCCTTGAGATTTCACTAGATCCTCCTTCCCCAAGTTACAACAAAAATCCTTTCACAGTCTCTTACAATCACTTGCACTTAGCTCTATAAGTCTCACATAGTATGCACAAAGAAATTACACTTACCACTTGCACTTAGCACCTAGCATCACGTAGATGCATATATTGTCTCATACACAATGTTTTTGACATCGCCTAGACATCTATTTATACATTACAAAAAGGGCCTAAACATGGGTAAACCCATGGGTCAACATCCCCATACCCATTACATAAGCCCACAATCCAAAAAGTCCTAAAAAGGGGTTGAAATCCTGTGATCTCTGCTTTGACTTGCGCTTTGCCTTCAATAGCCTGTCGAAGTCCCAAAATTAGGTCAAACCTTACGAAGGATCCTCAAAAATTGGTCAAGGTCTAACAAGGGGCCTGAGACTCCTTGCTAAATATCAGAGGTAACAAAATCAGTTATAAGGGCCCTCATGGGATTAACAACCAGTCGGACAGATCCCCCCAGAGAGGTAATCCTCCATAAAGGTTGTGTGATGTCCGACCCTTATCTGACCTAGGGTACCTGCAGAATAACCCCTACAAGTAACCTATGTGGCACCTAAGTCAAGCAACTAATAAGCCATTGTATAATTGATGCACAATCAAGTAGTCATAAGTCAGGTCCACCATATGGGCAGGGTAGAAAAGCCCAAAACATTGAAAGTACCACCTCTCACAGAGGTAAAGGCACTAGAAATATCCCCAAATACGAATAGAGCCCAATAAATATCTCTGATGCTAAGAAGGTATCTGGGGGATATCCCTTCAACCAACCTCGCGCGACCTCGTGATTAACTTCGGTGTGAGTGGAGACTCCTAATATTATCAATTATACAATGGATTTCTCCACTCCCTTTCTCAGACACATATGTTGATTTAATTGCCTTGGAGAATTTTACTCACAAAATCCTATTCCAAGGAACTAAATCCTAAGCTAGTTTGTGTACCCTAGAAAATAAAATCGTGACTAATCAATTTTAAATTATAACATTAATTTTAGTGGTCGTGATTACTCAAAAAGGTATGGTATTGAAACTCATGGTGTTATGACTCTGTAAGAAAAGTAAATATGAAAGTAATGCAAAGTCCTAACTTCAACTTTCAATGAATGATATGCTTCTAATAACAAATGCAATTTTCAATTTCAAGTCTACAATTTTGAACCAAAAATGCAATATTTCAGTATATGCACTAAGCTAATGACAAGGACTCAAAAGACCAAAATGCCAAGCAATGCAAAATGCCTATTTTTTTGTATTTTCAATATAATAAAAATGAAAATGCATGGACTAAAATCAACTTGATATATAAAATCTAATGTGTATAGAAAGAAATAACTCAAGTAGGATACTAAACAGCAAAGCACCCAGCCCAATGTACAAGGACAATCAAAATGAAAAGATGATGAGAAAGACTCCACCCAGAAATTCAACCAAAGATAGGTTTCTTGTCATCCCATAAGCACTTAACATGCACTATAGAGACCCAAGAAGGCTCAACAAAAATCAAATCCCACCCAGCAAACATGCAAGGAAAGATGATGTACGTGACTATTTAGGAAAACAAAGCATATGTACAAAGCTTGTAGAGGGACAGACTGCATATATACGCGACTGTCAAGGCAAAAAATGCGTATATGTTTCAAAAACAAGGCCAGGCAAGGGAGAAGGCTGAAACTCAGACCCAGAGTGAATAGAGGTTGTAAAGCAATGATACAACAAGAAACACCATAAGAACGAGAGAAATCTAAGGAGAAAAGTACTCCAAACCCTAAGAAAGAAGATTCAATCCCCATTATGGTATCCAATTCGATTACGAGGAAAATCTCTCTATGGCTAGGGTAAACCACAACAGATGGAAATGACTGCAGAAATCAACTCTATCCCAAAAATATGCTATATAAACCAATAGGCAAGTGAGATAAGGAATAGGCCTATCTCATCTAGATGTTTGATGAAGTCCACCATTGATCACTTTGACCCAAAGTTATATACTTGCAACTAGTTCTCAACAACCAAGAAAAACAATAATATGGTGATAATATAAAAGGTTAGCACATTAGATAGCATAATCCATTAATACACATAACAAATACTCCCATGGATAATAGCTCAAATATTTTCAAGATATCAATTGGACAGGAAAGGAGTATTTCTATTAATAAATGATCAACATAAGTGAAAATATTACATACTTCCATGTCGGCACAGTTTGAAACTAAGAAACAAAGTTCCTTCCAGCTGGGCCTCCACCACTTCAATCCTCCACCAAGGCAAGCTCATAAGAGAGAAATAATGAGGTTCTCATTCAATAAGGGAAGATCTTGGGGGATGAACACTATGTTCATACTTAAAGGACAAAGGGATGCAGACTCAATATGAAGTAAATAATTTCTCCAGAGTAACTTTTCTCTCAAAGTTGAATTATTTCTCCTCTTTCCATAGCTCGGAATTAGCCCATTTAAAGCCTTCAAAATGGAATTGAAGGGCCAAGTCAGAACGTTTCTAGTAGATGGAAGGCCAAGGATCATAGATCTTCTATCGTGACATGGAAACCCGACATTAATTTTCATTTTCTGGCACAAATCCCGATGTACGCAGGTTGTGGTGGAGCAGTCTACGTATACGCATGTTGTATAGTAGGCAAGATGCATACATGTGGAAAAATATGTATTTTTATCTCTGGATTTTACAAACAAGGATGATAAGTTTGCATAGGGAAATCGAAAAAGGCCTTATGTGCAAGATTGCATAGGGTGAGGCAAATCTTACTATTTACAACTAATGGAAAATTGGTTAGCATATTAATTCCAGTCTTGATATCCAATATGATTTCAGGGAGCTTGGGCAGTGATCATGCTCAGGGCACACAAATTATATTAATCAAAAATTATGCCTATCTCCAAATTATATAATAAAAAAATTCCTTCGACATGGAATCCATATTAGGGTTCAGGGACACATTTTATAGTGAAACTTCCCTTAATGTGTTCCTTGGCCTAAAGTGGCCTACCATTTTCTCAAGTACATAACATGCAAAGGGAGACTGAGTGTGATTTATGCTTACCACTTCATATTCCTGCATCAATTGAGGAATTTTTTCAATCAAAATCCTAAAGAGAACCTAAGAATCCCTTGTTTCCTCATGCAGTCCCTAAGATAAATGAGTGAAAAGGTGCAAAAAGGGAAGAAGGATGCCCTGGAACACCATGGCCTCATCAAAATCATAGTGTGATAGGGCCTAGAAATTCTAAGTATCAAAGTGTCATGGGAATATTTTAAAGATATGGACAAGTGGGCCTTCTTAGAATCACAACAATCCATTCAGGAATCAATCCCTGAGAGGGATGTGAAGGGAAAGAATAAATCAATCATAGATGAAACTTCCAAGAAGAAACACTCCCAAAATAAAATCAATATAAAGCCTACTAACAAAGAGGTGGTTTCCACCCTAATTAAAATGAGGACACCACCTAGCAGGCCATTACAAATAAAAGAAAATTTCACAATCCAGGGGAAAAATAGGCATTCCTATAGGAGGGATAGGACTATATCACAAGCCACTCCTAAATTGATCACTCACATCTCCTCCTCCATAGAAAATTTGTAATACTCTCCCATCCCTATAGGAATCCCATCAGGGGCACCCTAGGAGGAAGAAGAAAAGAAGAAACAAACAAACGAGGAAGAGAAAGAAGGAATTACAGATATCACATTGCAATCCACCCTAAGGTATTTGGAAGTAGAAAAGGTTAAGGCCCTTAGATGGAAGAACATAGCAGAGAGCAAGTAGAAATTGGGAAACACAAAGATCATAGAAAAATATCTCCACCACCTACAAGATAATCTCTAGATGATGAAAATGCAAGGAGAAGATAACTAAAAACAACTGAAGTTGGAGAATCATATCTTGAAGGAAGAGTTATATAAGACCAAGAAAAATGAGGCTACCCTAATTGGCATAGTAGATATAATGAGGGTATCCATAGCCAAGATGGCCTAACTATCATAAGAATTTTCGAGTTGTAATCAACCAACAAAGGTCTATACACTCTTTTTTAGAGAACAATGGATCAAATTCCAATTGGAAAGCCTAGCACAAAAACTTGGATTTAAGCTAGAAACACCAAAGGAATTTGTAGATGTGTGTCAGGAAAGTGATGAAGAAATGAGGGATAAGATGTGTGGATTCTACTTACACAATTTTTTCCTTCCACATTCCTACAAATGGAACCCAAATCCATATGTAGGTGATGTTCAACTAATGGTATTGTCATTTTGGCTTCGACGTGAAGAACTCAGAGCAACTGAGATGAAGAGATATAGGGAAGAAAAACTCCATATCCCTCTTTGGATCATGGTTAAAGCTCCTAAACCAAGGGAAATCATAGCCATGAGGCACCTATTTTAGAGGGAAAATGGGGGAAGTCCATATATCATCTAGAGGAGGAAACTCAATCCTGCCAAAGAAGGTTGTAGTCACTCCCATATGGTCTTAAAATCATAGGAACCCCATTCACCCAGCACTTTACAAGATTCTTTGTTCAGAACTTCAATCTACAAGGAATCTGTGGGAAATTTGAAGGGAAAATGGATTGGATTAAAGTTTATCCCCCCTCTTCTCTTACACCCTTCCTGGACAATAGATTTGGATAAAGAAAGAGAAAGGGAAGAATGTGAAAAAATTGAAACAATTGTTGGGTATTATGACCAGGGGTCATTACTATATATACATCATGGGACATTAGAAAGAGATGCGAGGAGCAAGAGAAGTAGTTTAGGGAGGATACAAAAACAATTTTTTTGCACAAAGATGTGCAAAAGCTTACACTAGGGGGTAATGATGGGCCTATACATTGTAGACCATAAGGCCCATACATGACTCTTTTTTACCTATCCTTTTACTTAACAAACTCACTTTTTTACCACAATCAATATAAAAGGTTGGTTTTTGCAATTAAATGGTGAATGGATTGAGTTTGGTTAATTAGATGAGTTGTCCTTGATTATTTATGCTTGATTTCACGATAAATGTGTGTGTATGTAAGACTAACTCTAGTAGGTTGAGCGACATGAGTAATAATACTCTAATGTGCTTGAGTAAAAAGAAGTATATTTTCCCCTCACCTTATTTTATAAGCTGGCAAGGTATTCACGTCATCATATCCAACTCATCCATGTGAACTGTTGATCCAGGGGATAAAATATGTCAATGGAATTGGTTCCTAGAACCAAGGACCTTTATTTTAGGGATATAGGGGATCATATCCTTCAATCAATGAGTGATTGGATGGATGAACTAATTGAATTTTCTAGTATAATAAAATATCAGGGATTATCCTTGAGGAAATTAGTAAAATTTGTAATCATTTGTAGGCTTTTGTGGGAGATCCTAGAACTTGGATATTTTCCATTTTGTAACTCTATGTTTGAATGTTATCATGATGAAAAGGTCTTATTCTTCAGTTGATTGTTATTATATGTTTATAGTTTCCTTGTCATAACTTTGGGTAGGGCCCACTCAAGGTTTCTCTAAGGACATGTTTGTATCTTTAATTACTTTCAGGATATCATTTGTAATATTCCTTGTTTATACATTAAATGATGCATAATTAGTTTGTTTTATGTAGTGATGTTATTAGTAGAATCCCATGGTGTGTTTATCTCTTTGCATAGCATGAACACTTTGAATTTTTATATACTTAGTATATTTTATGTGAAACACATGATAACCATGTCACTATACATTTCCTATGTTGATTTCTAAATTTCTTATACAATTCCTGTAGAAATTCTATATGCCTATAGAATTTCTTATAATAGCACATAGCTCCTATCGCACTATTTCCAATTTTGTTTCACTTGAATTATAATCATTTGTAAACATCAGAAGGAGTTTATTGTACCATGGATTACTTCATTTTCACTTCATAAGGGGTTATATAGTTTCCTTATGCTTAAATTTAGCTTCTACAATATAACAGATTTAAGTAGGGTTTGTTTTGCTTCAATTCACTTAGATAATTGCAATTTGAATTCTTAGCATAATTGTCTTCTATTTTTTATCCAAAAAATCATATAAGCTCACCTAGATTTGCAGCTTTACATTCTCTTCCTTGTAGAATGTACCCCATATTTCCACTGACGGGATAAGTGGGGAACAATCATTGTGTTGCTTGGTTCTTTGCATTTTGTTTCAGTGTTTTCCTTTAATTAATTTATAGTCTTCCTAGCACTTAAATTTAATATGTTTCTTTATGATTCATTAAGTATTTGTTGGTTTTCACTCTCCCTTACTGAAAAAATTGAAGTGTCCCTTGGATAATAAAATATCTCCTTGTAGATATATGCATGTGTGGGGTCTGCACACATAGTGCATGGTGCCTCTCAAGTTTGTACAAACCCTAGGTTGAAATTTAAACTAATAACATCAAGAGTGCATAATTGTTGTTGTTATTTTAGGTCATCTTAGACTCCATGGGTACAAATTTCATGAGATTTTGAGCTATTTATTGTCATGAGAAAAATAAAACCAACAATTTCTAAACCTCAAATTCGAACTGATATTGAATCAAAGGAAATTACATGAAATGTTGGTGGTTGGAATCATTAGATTATAGTCATTAAACATTGTTGGTTGGAACTATGGATGGATGTGCTAATTCTCCCTATAAATTATGTGTAAGATTCGGCTTACCAACCTACAAGAAGATCTAGAAACTAATTGAGAAGCAATACAATTAACAATTTAAGAGAAGAGAAGAGAATATGAATAATTAGAGAAAACACCATTCTCATTAAATTGTAAATGGAGAATGATCATCCAAATATGAAAGAATAAAATGCAATGTAGTTGAATGCAATATAATCAAATTAGTGGTCATGAAACTATACTAGGATTAACTACATGCAAATAATGAGATAACATGCCCATGCAAATCCAAATTCACTTTCATGAGGGATTGAATTTGGCTTTTACTAGCCAAGTGGAGTAAACGAGCTCATAATGGTAAACTAGCTCCTAGAAAATAGAATCTACTCCTCAAATGCACTTTCATTCCTAGAAAAGTGGAATTAACCCAATGTAGGAAAGCAATGCTCTTATCCATTGAAAAGTGGAATTTACCTAAGATAAACCCCTATAATTAAAGGATGAAGTTCAAGTGCACTCTAGGAGAGTGATACTTATGTGTTAGGGAAAATGATGCATGTACACCAACAATATGTCTTAAATTTTGATTAATCAATCCGTTATTCATTGTTGGTGGTAAACTACAACAAGGGTGTACAATTTCCCTAATATAAGGGTTGTGACTTAGACATAGACTAACATGAAGATGAAAAATGAAAACCACATTCCAAAGATGATTTACAATACTTTAAACCCTAATATGTCCATATTAAAAGAACATAAATGAACAAAATACAAACACAAATATGAATAGACTGGTTTAAATAATGTAAATAATGAATTCATGTCTAATGGAAAGCACACATAATGTCACACGGGGAGAAAAAATTGTTAAAGAAGTGGCTCTACAATCTCCTCTTTAAGAGGGTCTTTGGCCTTCCACAATTTATGTTGCTCCCTTCCTTGGTTGCAAGTAGCATGAACATCCAAATATAATATCAAGAGGAAAGAGTCCTCAATATTTCTAGTGTAATGAATGTATTGATACTTTGAAAATGGAGGTTGAAGGTGCAGGTTGAGTCCCTATGGTTTTTTGCGTGGAGACATGTTGTGGCTCTGTGTCAAGGAGAGATTTCGCAGAGGTCAAAGTAGGGTAGATGGTTCTTGTAGCAGGGATGGTAGATCCCAAGTTAGGTTCATATTCTAAGGAAGGTGCATAAGGAGAAGTCAAGAAATCCTTGAAGGAAATTGTTAGAGGGGACCCCAATAGAAGGGCAAAGATGTCAAGATGAGTGGGGTCGACATTGGGTAGATAAATACCTAGATCAAGGATGGAAAGGAGACAAATCAGGTCAGTCAAAAAAATTGGCTACATAATGGATTCTTGACTAAGACAAGTAAAAATCCCAAGTACGATGTCACATCAGCTGGAATTAGGAATTATATTCAATGGATGAAGGACCACACATTAATTAGGACATTTATGGGAATCTGTCCCTCCAAGAAAGATCTACATCTCTGGATCAAGTTAAGATGGAAAGTAAAGGGTCAAATTGACTTACATCTGGGGTCAAAAGTTTTCTTCACAACAATCTTCTCAGATCCCAGAGAATGAGACAAAGTATTTGAGTAAGGCCCCTACTTCTTCAACTCGACCAGGATGCACGTGTGATATTGGACAGTTCGGTTTTCTCCTAAGAAAGAAGAGTTTACAGTGGCACCAGTCTGGATCTAGATGTATTCACTACCTAGGGAGTTATGGGATCTTGAGATCCTCAAAGGAATAGGAAACACTTTAGGATCCTTTGTCAAGGTCTCAAAAGTAACAAAAATGGCAAGGTATATTTCTTATGCTAGAATCTGTGTTTATATGAATGTAGTTGGAGCTATCCTAGAGTCGATAGTAGTGACTTACTAGGATGAGGAATGGATCAAACCCATATATTATGAGAATATACCCTTTCGATGCATAAAATTCCATGTTCACGACCATATTTTTAGGGATTTCCCCCAAAAAAAACCCTATCCCAACAAACAAATCTAAAGAAGAAATAGATCCAAAGGGATTCACCAAGATCCCAAGAAAGAGAAAGGTTGGAAGAAGCCCTCCTAAACAACCAACAATGATCCAGTCCACGAAATCGACTAATAGCTTTCAAGTCCTAGAAGGGTAATCCAGTGAACCTCTTGTCGCAGAGAAACCAAAGACTCAAAAGGAGGAAACTAAGAAAGGGAATGAAATAATGGAATACTTAACTAAGATGCAAAGAACAAATGCATATAAAGGGAAAGAATAGAGGCAAGGAGAAGAATAAGTCATGATGGATAGCCAAGGTTTGGTATTAGAGTCAGAGGAAGAGTTAGAGCCGGATACAATCCAGGATATGGATCTCGAGGAAATTGTAGTGGACATGTGAGCTCTTCGGGAGGCCCATGGATATCAGAAGATTAATAATCTCTTGATTTCTCAACTCAAAAAGTTGCATAGGGATATGTTAAAGGGTAAATCCATAGGTAATAATCAAGGTATGAAATCAAAGACCATATGAAATCTAGGAATAAAAACCAACCCCCTCAAGACACAGAAGAAGAGCCCTGGTGAGGAAAAAGAGAAAGGGAGGAAACCTCATAGAAAAAAAAATAGAAAACATGGGCTCTAATGGCTTATTCAAGCCAGGTAGTTTTCCTTATGGATAATTACTTTCCTTCCCAAAAAAAATGTCAAATATTAAGATCACATCATGGAATATTATAGGTTTGAATTCACTGTCAAAACAAAGAATGTTAAAAAAAAAGAATCAATCAGGAAAAGGCCAACATAGTAATGATCCAAGAAATCAAATGTGACTCTGAAACAATGAAAAGAAAATATTATAAAATATGGCCAAGTTGTGAAGAAAAATGGATCGAATCCAAAGGGGCATCAAGAGGTATATCCACCCTATGGGATCTGTATTATATGGATATGGAGGATCATGTGATCAGGAATATGATTCTCACCCTAAAATTCAAGTTCAAAGGTTCAAGGGAAATGGGGTATGTTTTGAATGCATATGGTCCCTAGTCCCCTCGTCTCAAAAGGAGCTTCCTATATGAAATAAGTTTTTAAAGGAAACACACTGCAATATTGAATTTGGGCGATGGGGGAAGACTTCAACATGATCAAGTCCCCCTGAGAAAATAAGGGTGGTATCCAAAGACTAGACCCAGAGGGAACTATGTTTAGAGAAATCATAGAGTGTATCTGATTAATAGAATATTGATATTTTCTCGAACTAGCTTATCATTGGGCATAGTGTCCAATTCAAGGAAAGTGTCTCGCATGTACCTAAGCAACCGCATGCAGACATTTTTGTTCTTCCACCTGTCAGAGACGATGAGCATGCACATGCCAACTCTTCTTCAGATGAGAGTTATGATTCAGAGGATTTAGATGATCCAGATACAAAGTCGGTATAGTCAGATGCAGATTCATTGCATCTAGATGCAGATGCAGTGCCATAGCAGAGGCCCAAGTAGGCCCAGACTACTATTCAGGATGCAGGGGATCTTGTTGGTGATCCAGCTGATACTAGGAGGACTCGATCTTATTTTGAGAATCCTCCTATTCCCCTCATTTCCACTGAACCAATGCCACCCAGGCATATTTTCTTGGTTCAGTCTTCAGATCCGCAGTCTTATGGAGAGGCTACTGGAAATCCATTTTGGGAATCTTCCATGTCGGAGGAGTACAACTCCCTCCTCAAGAATAAAACTTGGGATCTGGTTCCCTTTCCTTCTAGAAGGAAACTTGTCAAGTGAAGATGGGTCTATAGGACCAAGAGTGTAGTGGATGGACATATTAGAAGATACAAAGTGAGGATATTTTCCAAAGGATTTTGACAGGTGCATGGCATTGACTATGATGATACCTTCGCTCCAGTAGCAAAGATGGATTCCATACATTTGGCACTTGCCATTGCGACAGCCAAGGGATGGTAAGTCCATCAAATGGACGTGAAGAATGCATTTCTTCATGACGATATCTCTGAGGAGATCTATATGGAGTAGCCCCAAGTATTTATCTAGGATTCATATTTGGTATGTCGACTGAAGAAGTCTCTTTATGGCCTCAAGCAGGCTCTGAGGGCATGGTATTCCAAGATGGAATGCTATCGGTCGTCACATAACTTTGTACATTGTAAATCAAACACTAATGTTTACATGCTCAAGACAGTTGATTCAATTCTACTCCTAGTTTTGTCTATTGATGATTTGTTGATCATCAGTTGCTCAACTTCAGCGATTGTTGCAGTCAAGAGGATTCTACATGACACGTTCTTGATGAAGGACATGGGTCTGCTACATTTCTTCCTTGGACTCGATATCATCTAGGATGCATCATGCATCAAACTCTCTCAGGACAAGTATGCACGAGATCTCCTTGAGAGATTTCACATGACAGAATGCAAATCTGCCTTGACTCCTTTCCTATCAGAAGTCATACTTGAGGATGGTGGGGACACTCCACTGGTTGACAACACGTTGTACCAACAACTAGTGGGGAGATTGTTGTATCTCACACACTCTAGACCATACCTCTTCTATGCAGTTGGAGCAATCCCCAGGTTCATGTAGGAGATGCATGAGCTACATTGGAATGCTACAAATTGTATCATTCAATATGTACAGGGCACCATCACCTTTGGGATTCACTATTCAGGAGACTCTACATTGGACCTATTAACACATAGAAATGTAGGGGTTAAAAAGAACCAATTTGGTTTTGTTTTTGAGTCACACCTTTGATCCTTACATCATTATCATGACATGTCACCTCTCATTTGTATAAAATGTTCTCTTTGTCATCATCCATCTATTTAAATGTCAAGTTAAAGACATTTGTATGTGTTGCCAACTCACTATGAGAGTTCACAACGTACTTAGGTGCTCCATTCATTTATTGCCATCATTACCTTTTTGTCATGCTAAGGGATTTCATTGTTTTGAGAGCCTATTTTTTAAAAAATTTGTAGGGATCATGTCTTTGGAAATCCTAAAAGTCTCCTCGAAGCATGAAAATCTTGTTGCGAACTGGTGACAGGCGCTGCGAACTGGTGACAAGCGCTACGGACTTCACTGCGAACTAGCTGAAGGAGAGAGTTGGAGGTTGGACATATTTCAGACACCTCTGTGCTAATTCAAATATGTCAACATCAAAACTAGATCCACCTGGTAATCCATGAGAGTGTTCATCCTATTTGGGGGTTGAGAAAGGTGTTTTGGCTAGTTTTCATATTAGCGCTGCGAACTGTGTTGCAAACACTCTGTTCTAGGACTGCTAAAACTTTCATCTTTTGTATCCTTTCAAATCCAGCCTTAAACAAGTATATATAAAGATAATGGAGTTTTTCAACATGTTTGGACTCTTGACATAATTTTTTAGGTTTTGAATCTTTGAAAAAATCAAACAGGCTACTGCAGGAAAGTTTGCAGCATCGATGTTGTGAACTAGTATTTTTGACTAGCTGACTTCTAGGATCATTTCTAGGTGAACCAAGATGAATTTTCAAAATTCAAAGGAGGTTGTTGTCAAGAACGGGCCCAAGAAAATTTTTCACACAGGTGTCACGGATTGGGAGATTCGAAGGAATCTTTGAGCCCTGTTTTTCAGTTTTCATGATTTCATGTTTGAGACATGTTTTTGTGATATGTATTTCGTCCAGTTGGAGATGAATTTAAAGAAACTGAGAGAGGTTTTTATTTAGAACAGGATTATCTACAAAAAATGCTCTTAGATTGAACATAGATATTATGGTTTGAGAATTACAGGTGGCGTTTTGAAGCTTATTTTTCTTAATTTTGCCTCCTGAAAAGCAGGAAATCAGTTAAACGTTTCATTTTCTGTTTGTAATTGTTTCTATTTTGGGAAAGGGGTTGGAGTTTTAAATTGTGAGTTGGAAAGGAACTATAGTTCTATATATTTCATTGTACAAGAGTAGAAAAGGGTTGGACTCTTGGCTGGAGGAGCCATTTCTATTGTTCCTGGGTGTAAATACTCTGAAATTTTGTTTTGAAGTTCAATGTATAAGTTATCTCTTTCAGGAGTTTGAGATTCATCATAGTGTTATGTTTGGCTTGTAAATTTCCTATGTTATCTTCATTACCTTTTATTGTTAATGTATTTCTAGTATTTGACTAAGAGGAAATGTTTGGAATTCATTCAAGTTTAATGCTCCATTCATACAACAAATGATTATTGTGTTGTTTGTAAATTACTGGTTCAGAATTCATCCCTGCTTAGTGCTCTGTTCTAGTAGTTTCCCTCTATGTATGTTCTTCTAAAGCTGCAATAATAATTCATGATCCGGATTATTTTCGGCACAAAATGAGAGGGGAGATATAATAAAGCAATGTATAGATATATCTTGGATATCCAATAATATAACAGAAATGTATTAGAGATGCAACCATAAACACATAGATACAGTAATACACAATTTTATATTAATGAGCAAAAATGTACAAAGACTGTAAAAATACAGAGTGAAAGACTCACTAGAATGGCAGCAGCTTATCTCTGAGAAGAGATGTGATGGATACTCGCATCTGTGAGATGATGATTTTACAATGAGGCTCCAAAGGCCTTTTTTATCAAAAAGAAAATCCAAAACCCTAACCCCAGAAGATGAAAAGCCAACAGTTTTGTGGACCCCGTTTTGGGTAGTTTGGTGTATCAACTTCCCAAGGGCGTAACTTTGGCATACGATC
>JASDQU010500376.1:81754-98775 GCA_032191745.1 Picea mariana
TGTTATGATAATCTTTTATTTTTTGTTTGTCCTGCAACAATACTTCAGGAAGCATTATAGCTGATCATTTCCGAGAAGCTTAAGGGCCTAACTGGTGTGAGTTTCCCTCCTCCAATCAGCTTAGAAGTCATCTCGCACAGGACAAACTTGGAGCGTTTCCAGGTTAATTAGTTAGATGTTTATTGTTTCAATTAATTAGTAGTTTAGTTAGATTTAGATTAGATTATTTAATTGTAGTTAGCTTTCTTTCTGTTTTATAAAATACAAAAAGACAAAAAATAGATCCTTGGCTGTCTTAGGGCAGCGAACACATTGGCTTCACAGGTTTTAATCAAATCTGTAATCTGTCCATATTGTATATTTGTGAATAAAGAATGATTTTAGCTGATAATTAAGTAGTTGATTTGAGTTATTATGATCGTAGTTAGTAGTTTGTGTACATATAGTAGTTAGTAATTTGTAGTTAGATTAGTTAGTTTGTTTTAGTTATTTTTTATTAGTTTCTAGTTTCCTTAGTTTTAGTTTAATTTCTTTCATTTTATTAGTTAGTTAGTTTTAGTTAGTTTTTATTAGTTTCTAGTTTCCTTAGTTTAGATTATATAGCTCAGATCACTTTCTCTTCGGTTTCCTTACGAGACCTTAGAGCGGCCAACGGAGCCGTTAAACTCGTCAGGGTGGTTCATTCCAAACGTCTTGGGTTATTTAGACAACCCCGGACCGGTTCCACTCTTCCAGTTGACGGATGGACTGTTTCGCCCATCAACAATTCTGTAAGGATTTTTTGATACAGGGGAATCTCCTGGTACTAAATCAATAGATAAATCTATCTCCTTCTTTGTTGGAAATCTGAGTATTTCTTGGAATACATATTCAAATTCTTGCAATACATCTTCAAATTATTGCAATATTGAAAAATCTTCAAGACTTGGTCCTTTTATCCTTTCTGGTTCCTCCACATGAGTTGCATACATTGACATCCTTTCCTGAAACATCTCTTCAGTTGTAAGGATGAAATCTCCCTTATATAAATGGGTCTTGAGATTCCTTTCACAATGCTTTGTTTTCCTTCTTCATCAAGGCATATAAATGTCTTGTCATGACAATCTAGGACAACATTATGATTTTCCAACCAATCCATTGCAATTAGGATATCATAAGATCCTAATGGTATGAGATTCATATCAACAACTGCATTTAATCCATTCATATTTATGGGACAACTTCTCACTGTCTCATTCATCCTTCTTTTGGTTCCAGTGGTTAGTTGGAACAAACTTGATTTCTCGATCTCACTTTTTTCCAAATGAAGTCTGTATACTACTTTATGATCAATGTGACAATGGATTTCTCCTAAATCAATTAAAATATCAACAATATGATTGATGATATTACCTTCCACTTTGATCATATGGGACTGGGATTCTGCTTGTCGATCTTCTAAGGATGCATATATTCTTGGAATACTTCTACCCATGCCTTCTACTGTAGTTGATTCTTGGATGTTGTGCATGGTTTTCATTTTATATCCTCTATGAGAGAAATCCTTGTACATGTGGTCCTCTTTGCATCCCCAACATTGGATTGGTGGTCTTCCCCTTTTTCCCAAGGAGTCGAGTCTTCTTTCTTGGACTCATTCTTATCTCACTGATCTTGTTGATTTTTATGAGAGTTGTTTCTATTGAAAGGAGGTTTGAATCCCTTCCTTATCTAATAATACTTATCCTTCCAATAATTTTGAAAATATTCTCTACCCTTCCCTTGATCATACAGGTACTTAGATTTTCGAATGGTTTCTGTCAAAGTTATAGGCTCATCATATTGAATCTTTTCCTTATAAAATGATGACATTCCACTAAAAAATGTATCTATCTTTATCTTTTCATATTTGATAAATCACACATAATTTAGAAATCCCAAGAGTTTCTTTTCATATTATCCCATGGTCATGTTTCCCAACTTAAGTTGAAATAAATCTTGCATCTTCTTATCATAGTAGTTCTCTGAAAGACATTCCTTATGAAAGTACCTCTTAAACTGCTTCCAAGTGATCCTGCTCTCATTTATGTCTTCCACTTGCTTTAATTTATCCCACCACATGGAAACTTTCCCATGCAAATGGTAAGTGGAAATTATGACTTCTAGATTAGGGGAATAGGTCTGCAACTATAAATACTTCCTAATTCCAAACAAACAAACTTCATCATCGTCTTCTGTTTTTCTCTTGCCATCAAAATATGGTGGCTTAGGATTCCTTATATCCCCTTTTAAACCATCCAACTCATGTCTTCCACTTTGATGTCTGACATGAGACACCTCTAGACTACTCCTTGAATCCCTAGATGCATAATAATTCCTAGTTGAGTAAGAAGGTGAGTTAATTCTATGAGTTCCACTATCCCTTCAGGAATGATTGGCTCTTCTGTAGTTATCTATTCTTTCATACGGTCTTCCTTCTTCCCCCTATCTTAAACTTGATCCATTCCTTTCTTGTCGGTGCAACTGATTATGGGTTTTCATCATTTGAGCATTTATTTTGTTATGTTATTTCATCGTGTTCTCATTGTCTTCTTTTTAACTTTGCACTTCTATTCTCAAACTTCTCACGGTCTCTATTAATGATTTTGGTTCCACTTTGCTTCCGTGACCATTAGACTCTATCTCTACATTTCCAAAATTGATATTCTGACATTTGGCTTCTCTTTCATGAATGAAGGCTCCCTTTCTTTCCTCTATTTCCCAAATTTGCATTCTTATCTTGAATGAATGTGTTTATACTCTTAATTCTGTAATAAGTGTGCATGCAACATAATTTCTGTTAGAAAAAGGAATAAACATGGATACACATTTATGGAAAAAGGAATGTAAAATTTATATATATATATTTTTGTCTCTTAAGGTGACCAGTCATATTCTTCTCATTTGATTGTGATATCTGCTACTTAGAACAATATTCTGGGTGCATAATTGGATTCCTTTCTTCGATAAATTTCCAATGACTATTCATTTTCTGAATTTTGATCTCAGAGAAAAAAGTCATGCCCTTCTGAATTTTTCAGGTCTCTCAAGATGAGGTGGCATCCACGTAGACTCCTCTATGTGTGTTGTATGATGTGACAGATGACGTGACAATGACATGGTGCTGACATGACAACTAATGCTACCACTAGCCCACTGGGGAACTAAGGTATTGGGATGCCACACCGAAATGGATTGGAAACTTCCAGGGGTTCGGTATGGGCCCATCGGGGCACTGGGTGCTCCACGCAATTTTCCATACCATACCTCCTACAAGGTTCTATCCTCTACCCACCAACCCACCAGGATATCAATAGAGGGACATGACTTGGACTTTCAGGGGTCCGGGGGTCCAATATGGGCCCATCGGGGCACCGATCCACTGGGATGTCAACATTGAATAGGACTTGGGATCTCCTAGGGGTCCAAGGATATGGTGTGATGAAATCCCTCCTAAGCTTTATCAATGACAAGGATCCCTCATCCTCCAGATCCGATGGTTGGGGTCTAATGAACACCTATGAAAAATAACACTTTATCCTCGTGACACGTGGAATAGCCACAACGCTACACATGGTATTGGCATGGTTCTAATGAGGTAGATTATGTGGCATCGATCACGTGTCACACTTCTTTTGCTGCTAACATTTTTTATCCTAACACGACATTCACATCGACCCTTTCACATGTGTTGGATGTGGCATATGACATGGCCACTGGCCCACCGAGGGCACCAACCCACCGAGGCACTAGCTGCACTGACCCATGTGGGCTATCGAGTATCATATTTACGCACCTGACCCCACTTATATTTTTATGATATCTGGTATCCGAGGCATTGACACACTAGTGTATTGGCCCACCAGGGAATCAAGAACCCAATATATCGGGTATCGACTCCTCGAGTATGTCAACTAAGGATGAGGCTTGAACTTCCAAGGGTCCAGGGGTCCAATATGGTCCCACCAACTCCCTGTACATGACACTACTTAAATATTTCTGATATCTGGTATCCAGGGCACCGGGCCACAAGTCAAAATTTCACATCATGCACGAGCTCCACATGGTTCTGTGAATATTCCATGCTTCATGCACAAGTAATACCGGTTTTATTATTTTTTATGAAAAGTTAATTTGACCCTCTCTGTATTCATGTGGGATAAATATTTAATTCCAACTACCGATCAATGACTCTGGATCCATGCAAAGGCCCGATCAACGTTTGTTGTGCACTTGTTTTATTGCTTGGTAAACTATCAACTCTATTTTTCTAATTGTGAAGGAGGAGATCACTATCAAGTCATGGGTGTGGAGGATCAACTTGGATCTATTCCTCCATGGTTGAAAAAATAGAGTTCAAACCATGAAAATTTCCTCCTTCGGTGTTGTCCAAGCCATTAATTAGTTTTACTTTAGGAACTTATGTTCTGTCGTGTATCATACCCCTTCAAAGGCTCGGTGTTGTAAACCAACAGCTATGATACCACTCTACCATACATCCAACCAACACCACTTGTCTAGCACGCTACTTCTAGAACTCACTTCAAAGCACTCTAATACCAATCTGTGATGTACTTGTCACTAGCAAACCCAAGAACAAACTTCCTGAGCCAAATCGAACTATTGATGCCAAACAACTAAATAAAGAAGCATGAAATAACACATGTAGTCATCAAGATACATATTAAATTTATAAAAGAAGAAAAATATGCCCTGCACACCAATAACTAGGAAGCAAACACATTATTAAGGTATATATTAGAAATAATAATCAATACACAATGGAAATAATTATATATAAGCAGAGAAACACATGACAAAGAGTATTTATCTTTAACAAAACCAATCACCAATTGGTTGCAGACTAAGTACGTTCCACCCAAAATTAGACGTTGTTGTTCCAAGTTTCAACAACATGTCACCCCTGAGCCAGGGCTATGAATCCACAAGGATGGGTTCCATGACGACACATAGTTTCCAAACTAGTAAACACTCAAGTTCTCAAAGGTTTCTCAACACACAAAAATCCAAATTTCACCATCTCTCTTCTCCCATCCCGCACCACCTAAGTGATCAAAATCCCTTCACTACCATGTAGTCCCTTAGGCTATTCACCTCCTTCTATGGATTCAATGCATCTAGTCAAGAATCTCAATGCTAAAACTCTCCAGGAATCATAGCTGTGACAAGGTTTATCCGAATTCCAATGCATCCATGCACTCATGCATCAATTCATTACTGGAATAATCAATAGTCACTTATATTCAATAAACAATGGCTCTTCTCTTCCCTTAATTCATTCCCCATGTCCATACCCAGACCAAGAATGGAAGAGAAAACAAAAAAAATGAATGAGTGATTCCAACCCCCAAGACAATCAAGAACATGGATTTTGTATCCAGGCACTCCAAGTCTAGCGTGGTCCCCCCAAGAGACTCATGCACCCCTCAAATTCCCCCTCAACACAACCAACACAACATGGGTGATAATTAATTAAAAAAAAGAATAAAGGTTTAGTCCCTTTGTTCCCCCTCTCTCGTGGAATCATAGCCCCCTATAACTCTAGTCCTTGTCCATTTTGCAACCAACTATGTACTTTCATCATTATTCAAATGTTCAAATAATTACATTTCCTAGGCACTCCAACCCCTTTTAATTGTTTAGGAACTTTGGGCTCTCATCAAATAAACAAATACATTAAACCGGGGACTCAAAACCAGGGTATTACACTTATCCTTCTCCTCATCATTATAATTACAAAAGTGCAAGAAAGGTTCAATGATCCTTCTCCTCCCCAAAATCAATAAAGTATGAGAAGGGTTTCTATACCTCCCAAAAATTACTAAAGTGTGAGAAAGAGGTAATTCTCCTTCTCTTACTCACCCAAATTAAAAAAGTGTGAGAAATGCCCCATGCTACTCCTACTCCTCTTTCAAATGGCACAAGTGTGAGAAAGGGACAATGTGCCTTCTCCTTATGCTCATCATTATACTTACAAAAGTGTGAGAAAGGGTCCATTATCCTCCTCATCTTTTGAACAACATAATTGTGAGAAAGGACCAATGCTCCTCCTTTTTGTCATCACTCTAATTACAAAAAAGTGAGAAAGGGTCAGTTTATCCTCCTCAATTGAATGAAAAAAGTGTGAGAAATTTCTAGTGCTCCTACTCTTTCCTCAAATTACTAACTTTTGAGAAAACTAAGTCACTCCTCCCCCTCCTCATCACTCTAATTACAAAAGAGTGAGAATGTTCTAGTGCTCCTTTGTAATTGTGTTGAACCTGCACATAATAGATTTAGTTGGGAATTGACATACACAATTGTAGAGAAAAGATAGAAGAAAACAAAAGCAGGAGAGAAAGAATGGAAGAATTCACATTAACCAAATGAATGAATGATAATTTACACATGATATACTCTGTATAATTCAATCAATGTGAATTGGAGGAGAATCCAATGCGCCATAGTGGTGGTCTAGAGTGATCTGGACACACACCAACAATTATGGGAGTAAACTACCACCTAGTCTAGTCTCTTAGGCAGTTACGTGAGTGAACTGCCACCTAGCTGAGTTAACTAGTCTATCAGTCTTCAGTTAACTGAATGAAACATAGTGAAGTGAAGAGGAGATCAGGGAATCATGAGTAATGCGCTAGTTTAGTGATGATCCCAAGGATAATGCACATTAGCTAGTGATGATCCCAATGCTGCATGGTGATAATACCAATGTGGCATCTAAACTACACTCAAATGATCAAACTGAAGTGTGAACTGAAGAGAATATTCTCCTAGAGGAATATTCTCCCTAAAATATAGGATACTGAATAATTAATAATAAACATAGGGAAAACCTTAGGAAAAATAAATCATAGGTGTGTGTGAAGTAACTCCAACACCCCCCTTGAACATCACTATGGTGAAAATAAATAATGGGTCCCGGAAACAAGTCCATGTTAGGTACCCGAATACAAAATAAACAATGAAATAAACAAGGAAAGAGGGAAAACCTCATGGGAACCGTGCCCCCCCTCCCCCCTCATAGTACAATGTATTTAAAAGGAAGAACTGGAAGCTTCTAGGAAACTATGTCCTTCACTCCAAGACGACTGTGTAGAGAATGGAACTTCTACTCAGTGAAGGTCTTGGTGAAGATGTTTGCAGTCTCTTCTGTTGAAGGAAATAATTGTAGGTCGATGATCCCCTCACGTAATAAGTCTCGGATGTAGTGCATGTGGATCTCTATGTGCTTTGTCTGCTGCCTCTGAACTAGATCTCTGTAGAACTTCAGAGTTCTCTGGTTGTCTCACCAGATGACGATCGACCGATGAAAATGAATTCCCAACTCAGTGAGAAAATGTTGTAGCCACATAGCCTGAACGGTTATGTTGACTACCCATATGTACTCTGCCTTGGATGAATATAGAGAAATAACATCCTGCTTCTTTCTCGACCAACAGATAGGCCCAGAACCAAGACTAAGTGAGTAACCAGATGTGGAATTGTGATCAACAAGATCGTCAACCCAGTCAGAATCAGTGAACCCGATGAGGTCCTATTAACACTCAATATTTTCCTTGGGATGTATCAAGGAAACCCCGAGGTAAAAATTTCAACCACTTTGGACTGTATTTCTGACCTATACAATCAAAGAGGGTTCTCTTAAGGGCCAAAAGGCTCTAAGACTCAAAATATATTCAAAAATAGCATTCAGAAGGTCATATTTTTTATAAGAACAGGTTTGTTTTTATAAAAGTTGGTAGGAAAAAAAAGGAAAAGGTATCATTGGGAAATGGAGTCAAAACCTGGAATTTCAATGCTTTTACAGTCAATCGCTGGTTGGTTTCTTTCCGAAGGTTTGAGGAAAAGTAAGCACTATTTTCAACAATTGAAAGTTTATGAAATGAGAGTTTGAAAAGAGGAGGAAGTCCACCACAGTAAGAGCATATACCCTTGGATGAATTTATCCAGGTGGATATCGGTGGCCACCCACCTTTTTCAACCAGCTCAAGACAATTTTCTGGTAATTTTGGTAATTTACTATTTTTAACAGTTTTTAACTTTTGGGGCCATTTTGACGGCCTAAATGAAGGTTTTTCAGGATTGATCTTCTCAATAATAGCCAAAGGCTTTGATTGAGCCCCCAAAATGAATCTCCTCGATGATACCTTTCCAACGAGCTATCGTGCGCCCGAAACAAAGATCGTATGCCAAACTTACGCCCTCGAGAAGTTGATACACCAAACTGCCCAAAACGGGGTCCACAAAACTATTGGATTTTCATCTTTCGGGGTTAGGGTTTTGGATTTTCTTTATGATAAAAAAGGGCCTTTGGAGCCTCATTTTAAAATCATCTTCTCATGGATGCGAATAGCCGTCACATCTCTTCTCAGAGATAAGTTGCGGCCATTCTAGCAAGTCTTTCACTCTGTATTTTTACAGTTTTTGTACATTTTCACTCATTAATAGAAAATTGTGTATTACTATATCTCTGTGTTTATGGTTGCATCTCTGATACATTTCTTTTATATTATTAGATATCTGAGATATCTCTATACATTGTTTTATTATACATCCACTCTCATTTCATGCCGAAAATAATCTGGATCAGTGGTATCAGAGCAAGTTGTTCTTGATCATTTTTCAGTGCATGTCCCCGACAAGGTATGAGTATAGAAAGTTGGGTCTTGAGGTTGTCTCTCTTGAAGACAATCACTCTCTCATGTCGAAGAAACCATCCATGGTGGAAGATAAGAAAAATGACGGAGACGATTCTATTAGTCTGTTGCTTGAGCAAGCTCTCATGCAATAGAGGGACAAAATGATGTAGACTTTTTTCGATATCCTTCAACACCTCCCGATAAAAACATGCACGCATTCATCAAGCGGACACTTTGGAGGTACCTCACCTTTCAAGGTATAGGTTAATTTTGATATTCCCGTATTTAAAGGTCAGATAGATGTGGATGCCCCAGAAAAACAGTTAAATATGCTAGAAGGTTATTTCTATGTTCACCATTTTTCTGACATGGAAAAGATCACCTTCACACTCCTTAAGGATCTCCCCCATGTAAAACATTGGTGGGAAACTTACTAGGAGAAAATTTCCATAGAGGAGTCTGGAATATATGGGGCCGAGCCCACTTGGGATTTTTTTGTGGACGCGGTAAATGAACAATATTACCCTGTTGGCAACTATGATGAACAATACATGAGATGGACCACACTGCGACAAGAGAGGGGCCAAGCAGTTCCAGAGTTCACCAATACCTTCCATACCTTGCGCACCAAGTTGGGTATCAAAGACTTTGAACGACATTTGGTTATGAAATACCGTGAGTCTCTACATAGATACATCCAAACTGAAATGTATTTTATGGAAATCTCATCACTCGGTGCTGCTTATCGATATGTTGTTAAAATCAAACATAAATTTAAACACCAGAACAAACGAGAGTCTGGGTCTACAAATCTGCAACAACCAAAGTATGATAAAGATGACCCTAACAAACAGTCTCCTGAAAACTAGTCCAAGCCACAGGAAAAGAAGGGTCACATAAAGACAAAGAAGGACACTGGAAAATGGTGTGATTTCCACAAAATCCCTTGGCACAACACTGATGAATGTCGCTCAAAACAGTCATTGGTGGCCGAGATCAAAGACAAGGAGCCGAACCCTGATTCATAAAATATTGATAGAAGATATATCATTGACGTAGACCCCACTTCTATTGTATCGACCACAACAATTCAACCAGAAGAACCCACATATCCCGAAGAGGGGGAGAACCTTTTTTATTCACAGATGTGGGTGAAGGGGACCTCGCTTCATTTTATTGTTGATAGTGGAAGCTAGAAGAACCTCATCTCAGCAGAGGTCGTCAAGCAGTTGGGATTGTTGACAACACCACACCCGTAAGCATACAACATTGGGTGGCTTCGCCAGGGACGAGATCTTTGTGTTAGCCAACAATGTCGATTGTCATATGACATCCAACCCTTAAAGGATGAAGTATTATGTGATGTTTCCCCTTTGGATGTCTGTGATGTTCTCTTGGGCCAACCATATATGTGGAAGTGCCATGCTATCTATGAGTCTCGATCCCGTAATTTCATTGTTACTCTGGGGGGTCATCTCTACAGGATACCAAAGGTAGTTCCAACTACTGTCCCACCTAAACAATGTCGCAAGGTCGCATCTCATACTACAAAATTCAGCTTCTTCACAATCTTTTTGAAAGGTGAACATGAGAATACTGGAACCAATACAGTCGCAGACCAAGTGCTTTCCATCCAACAGAAGCAGGTTGACAATATTGCAACAAAGCACAAAAAATCCTTCTGCACACAGGCATCTCATGTATCCAGACTGGTTAAAAAGGTCCAACCCTTCCAACCACGGGTTCGTGACAACCTTCAACAAGCTAAGCAATGAAACTTCTCCAACAAGGCAAGCAACTCATCAAGATGCAGATTCAAAAAATGATTTTCCCTCTCCCCCAGGAACTCAATGCAATGGAGATAATTTATTCCTAAGGAGAGAGGACTGATATAGGTGGATATCGGTGGCCACCCACCTTTTCCAACTGGCTTAAAACAATTTTCTGCTAATTTTGGTAATTTACTATTTTTAGCAGTTTTTAACTTTCGGGGCCATTTTGAGTGCCTAAATGAAGGTTTTTCAGGATCGATATTCTCAATAATAGTTGAAGGCTCTGATTGAGCCCCCAAAATTAATCTCCTCGATGATACCTTTCCAACGAGCTATTGTGCACCCCAAACAAAGATCGTATGCCAAAGTTACGCCCCTGGGAAGTTGATACACCAAACTACCCAAAACGGGGTCCACAAAACTGTTGGATTTTCATCTTCCGGGGTTAGGGTTTTGGATTTTATTTATGATAAAAAAGGATTTTGGAGCCTCATTGTAAAATCATATTCTCACGGATGTGAGTAGCCATCACATATCTTCTCAGAGATAAGTTGTCGCCATTCTAACGAGTCTTTCACTTTGTATTTTTATAGTCTTTGTACATTTTCAATTATTAATAGAAAATTGTATATTACTATATCTATGTGTTTATGGTTTCATCTCTGATACATTTCTATTATATTATTAGATATCCAATATATCTTTGTACATTTCTTTATTATATCTCCGCTCTCATTTCATGCCGAAAATAATTTGGATCAGTGGTATCAGAGCAAGCTGTTCTTGATCGTTTTTCAGTGCATGTCCCCGATGAGATCCGAGTATAGAAAGTTGGGTCTTGAGCTTGTATCTCTTGAAGACAATCTCTCTCGCACATCCAAGAAACCCTCCATGGTGGAAGAAAAGAAAACGACGAAGAAGACGATTCTATCAATCTGTTGCTTGAGCAAGCTCTCACGCAACACATGAATGAAATGATGGAGAATGTTTCCCACATCCTTCAACGCCTACCGATAAAAACAGGCATGTATTTATCAAGAAGAGACTTTGGAGGAACCTCGCCTTTTAAGGTACAGGTTAATTTTGATATTCCCGTATTTTAAGGTCAGATAGATGCAGATGCCCTAGATAAATGGTTAAATATGCTAGAAGGTTATTTTTTTGTTCACCATTTTTCTGACATGGAAAAGATCACCTTTTCACTCCTTAAGGCTCTCTCCCATGTAAAAAATTGGTGTGAAACTTACTGGGAGAAAAGTTCCACAGAGGAGTCTGGAATATATGGGGTCGAGCCCACTTGGGGGATTTTTTGTGTGGATGTGGTAAAGGAACAATGTTACCCTGTTGGAAACTATGAGGACTAGTACATGAGATGGACCACACTGCGGAAAGAGAGGGGCTAGGAAGTTTCATAATTCACTAATACCTTCCATAACTTGCACACCAAGCTGGGTATCAAAGAATCTAAATGACATTTGGTTTTGAAATACCGTGGGGCTCTACACAGATACATCCAAATTGAAATGGATTTTCTGGACATCTCATCACTCGGTACTGCTTATCGATATGATGTTAAAATTGAGCATAAATTTAAGCACAAGAACAAATAGGAGTTCGGGTCTACAAATACGCAACAACCAAAGTATGATAAATATGGCCCTAACAAACACTTTCCTAAAAACCAGTCCAAGCCACAGGAAAAGAAGGGTCACAAAAAGATAAAGAAGGACACCGGAAAATGGTGTGATTTCCACAAAATCCCCTGGCACAACACAATAATCATTTGTTCTATGAATGGAGCATTAAACTTGAATGAATTCCAAACATTTCCTCTTAGTCAAATGCTAGAAATACATTAACAATAAAAGGTAATGAAGATAACATAGGAAATTTACAAGCCAAACATAACACCATGATGAATCTCAAACTCCTGAAATAGATAACTTATGCATTGAACTTCAAAACAAAATTTCAGAGTCTTTACACCCAGGAACAATAGCAATGGCTCCTCCAGCCAAGAGTCCAACCCTTCTCTACTCTTGTACAATGAAATATATAGAACTATAGTTCCTTTCTAGCTCACAATTTAAAACTCCAACCCCTTTCCCAAAATAGAAACATTTACAAACAAAAAATGACACGTTTAATTGATTTCCTGCTTTTCAGGAGGAAAAATTATGAAAAATAAGATTCAAAACGCCACTTGTAATTCTCAAACCATAATATCTTTGTTCAATATAAGAGCAGTTTTTGTAGATAAGCGCGTTCTGAATAAAAACCTCTCTCGGTTTCTTTAAATTCATCTCCAGTTGGCCGGAATACATATCGCAAAAACATGTCTCAAACATAAAATCATGAAAACTAAAAAATAGGGCTCAAAGATTCCTTCAAATCTTCCAATCCGTGACACCTGTGTGAAAATTTTTCTTTGGCCTGTTCTTGACAACAACCTCCTTTGAATTTTGAAAATTCATCTTGGTTCACCTGGAAATCATCCTGGAAGTCAGCTTGTCAAAAATACCAGTTCACAGCGTCGGTGCTGTGAACTTTCCTGCAGTAGCCTATTTGATTTTTTCAAAGCTTCTAAATCTAAAAAATTATGTCAAAAGTCCATACATGTTGAAAAACTCCATTATCTTGATATATACTCGTTTAAGGATGGATTTGAAAGGATACAAAAGATGAAAGTTTCAACAGTCCTAGAACAGAGTGTTTGCAACACAGTTCACAACACCAATATGAAAACCAGCCAAAACCCCTTTCTCAACCCTCAAACAGGATGAACACTCTCATGGAGTACTAGGTGGATCTAGGCTTGATGTTGACATATTTGAATTAGCACAGAGGTGTCTACAAGCTGTCCAACCTCCAACTCTCTCCTTTAGCCAGTTAGTAGTGAAGTCCACAACGTTTGTCACCAGTTCGTAGTGCCTGTCACCAATTTGCAGCGACTGATTCTAACAAGATTTGCATGCTTCGAGGAGACTGTTAGGATTTCCAAAGACATGGTCCCTAGAAATTTGTTAAAAAACAGGCTTTGAAAACAATGAAATCCCTTATCATGACAAAAAGGTAATGATGGCAATGAATGAATGGAGCACTTCAGTACGCTGTGAACTCTCCTAGTGAGTTGGAAACACATACCACTGTCTTTAACTTGAAATTTAAATAGATGGATGATGACAAAGAGAACATTTTATACAAATGAGAGGTGACATGTCATGATAATGATGTAAGGATCAAAGGTGTGACTCAAAAACAAAACCAAATTGGTTCTTTTTTACCCCTACAATTCTATGTGCTAATAGGTCCAATGTAGAGTCTCTTGAATAGTGAATCCCAAAGGTGATGGTGCCCTGTACATATAGAATGATACAATTTGCAGCATTCCAATGTAGCTCATGCATCTCCTGCATGAACCTGGGGATTGCTCCAACTGCATAGGAGAGGTATGGTCTAGAGTGTGTGAGATACAACAATCTCCCCACTAGTTGTCGGTACATTGTGTTGTCAACTAGTGGAGTGTCCCCACCATCCTCAAGTATGACTCCTGATAGGAAAGGAGTCAGGGCAGACTTGCAGTCTATCATGTGAAATCTCTCAAGGAGATCTCGTGCATACTTGTCCTGAGAGAGTTTGATGCATGATGCATCCTGGCTGATCTCGAGTCCAAGGAAGAAATGTAGTGGACCCATGTCCTTCATCAAGAATGTGTCATGTAGAATCCTCTTGATTGCAACAATCGCTGAAGTCGAGAAACCGGTGATCAACAAATCATCAACATACAAAACTAGGAGTAGAATTGAATCAACTGTTCTGAGCATGTAAACATTAGTGTCTGATTTACAACGTACAAAGTTATGTGACGACCAATAGCATTCCATCTTGGCATACCATGCCCTCGGAGTCTGCTTGAGGCCAAAAAGAGACTTCTTCATTCGACAGACCAAATATGAATCCTAAATAAATACTTGGGGCTACTCCATATAGATCTCCTCAGAGATATCATCATGAATAAATGCATTCTTCACGTCCATTTGATGGACTTCCGATCCCTTGGCTGTCGTAATAGCAAGTTCCAAATGTATGGAATCCATCTTTTCTACTGGAGCGAAGGTATCATCATAGTCAATTCCATGTACCTGTCGAAATCCTTTGGAAAATATCCTCACTTTGTATCTTCTAATATGTCCATTTGCTACACTCTTGGTCATGTAGACCCATCTTCACTTGACAAGTTTCCTTCTAGAAGGAAAGGGAACCAGATGCCAAGTTTTATTCTTGAGGAGGGAGTTGTACTCCTCCGGCATGGAAGATTCCCAAAATGAATTTCCAGTAGCCTCTCCATAAGATTGCGGAATTGAAGACTGAACCAAGAAAAGATGCCTGGGTGGCATTGGTTTAGTGGCAATGAGGGGAATAGGAGGCTTCTCGAAATAAGATCGATTCCTCCTAGTATCAGCTGGATCACCAACAAGATCCCCTGCATACTGAATAGTAGTTTGGGCCTACTTGGGCCTCTGCTATGGCACTGCATCTGCATCTGGATGCACTGAATCTGCATCTGAATATACTGACTTTGTATCTGGATCATCTAAATCCTCTAAATCAGAACTCTCATCTGAAGAAGAGTCGGCATGCGCATGCTCATCATCTCTGACAAGTGGAAGAACAAAAATGTATGCATGTGGTTGCTTAGGTACATGCGAGACACTTTCCTTGAATTGGACACTATGCTCAATGATGAGCTAGTCCGAGAAAAGATCAATATTCTATTAATCAGATACACTCTATGATTTCTCTAAATGTAGTTCCCTCTGGGTCTAGTCTTTGGATACCACCCTTCTTTTCTAAGGGGGACTTGATCATGTTGAAGTCTTCCCCCATCGCCCAAATTCAATGTTGCAGTGTGTTTCCTTTAAAAACTTATTTCATATAGGAAGCTCCTTTTGAGACAAGGGGACTAGGGACCGTATGCATTCAAAACATACCCCATTTCCCTTTAACCTTTGAACTTGAATTTTAGGGTGAGAAGCATATTCCTGATCACATGATCCTCCATATACATATAATACAGATCCCATAACGTGGTTATACCTCCTGATGCCCCTTTGGATTCGATCCATTTTTCTTCATAACCTGGCCATATTTTATAATATTTTCTTTTCATTGTTTCAGAGTCATATTTGATTTCTTGGATCATTGCTATGTTGGCATTTTCCCGAGTGGTTCTTTTTTTTTAACATTCTTTGTTTTGACAGGGCATTCAAACCTATAATATTCCATGATGTGATCTTAATATTTAACATTTTTTTTGGGAAGGAAAGTAATTATCCATAAGGAAAACTACCTGGCTTGAATAAGCCATTAGAGCCCATGTTTTCTATTTTTTTTCTATGAGATTTCCTTCCTTTCTCTTTTTCCTCACCAGGGCTCTTCTTCTGCGTCTTAAGGGGGTTAGTTTTTATTCCTAGATTTCATATGGTATTTTATTTCATACCTTGATTATTACCTATGTATTTACCCTTTAACATATCCCTATGCAACTTTCTGAGTTGAGAAATCAAGAGATTATTAATCTTCTGATATCCATGGGCCTCCCGAAGAGCTCGCATGTCCACTACAATTTCCTCGAGATCCATATCCTAGATTGTATCCGTCTCTAACTCTTCCTCTGACTCTAATACCAAACCTTGGCTATCCATCATGACTTATTCTTCTCCCTGCCTCTATTCTTTCTCTTTATATGCATTTGTTCTTTGCATCTTAGTTAAGTATTCCATTATTTCATTCCCTTTCTTAGTTTCCTCCTTTTGAGTCTTTGGTTTCTCTGCGACAAGAGGTTCACTAGATTACCCTTCTAGGACTTGAAAGCTATTAGTCAATTTATTGGAATGGATCATTATTGGTTGTTTAGGAGGGCTTCTTCCAACCTTTCTCTTTCTTGGGATCTTGGTGAATCCCTTTGGATCTATTTCTTCTTTAGATTTGTTTGTTGGGATAGGGTTTTTTGGGGGGAAATCCCTAAAACTATGGTCGTGAACATGGAATTTTCTGCATCGAAAGGGTATATTCTCATATCTATGGGTTTGATCCATTCCTCATCCTAGTAAGTCACTACTATCGACTCTAGTATAGCTCCAACTACATTCATATAAACACAGATTCCAACATAAGAAATATGCCTTGCCATTTTTGTTACTTTTGAGACCTTGACAAAGGATCCTAAAGTGTTTCCTATTCCTTTGAGGATCTCAAGATCCCATAATTACCTAGGTAGTGAATACATCTAGATCTAGATTGGGGCCACTGTAAACTCTTCTTTCTCAGGAGCAAACCGAACTATCCAGTATCACACGTGCATCCCGACCGAGTTGAAGAAGTAGGGGCCTTACTCAAACACTTTGTCTCATTCTTTGGGCTCTGAGAAGACTGTTGTGAAGAAACCTTTTGACCCCAGATGTAAGTCAATTTGACCCTTTACTTTCCATCTTAACTTGATCCAGAGATGTAGATCTTTCTTGGAGGGACAAATTCCCATAAATTTCCTATTTAATGTGCAGTCCTTCATCCATTG